>SNQJ01S0018046.1:43482-76200 GCA_010110895.2 Picea sitchensis | reverse complement strand
AGTTTGTAGTGTGTAAAGAGGCTAATTAGGGCATTTCTAGGTCTTTGACCAGCCACCTAGTCGAATCCAGTCCAGATTTGAGTGTCAAATCAACTTGGAAGCTGAACCAGAAGTGGGTGGGAGGCTGACCACTCTCATAAATGTGTCGTTTCTCAGGTGCACGGCTTTTTGCGACAAAAATCACGCATCGTGCGCATGTGCGTGATTTCTGCGTTCTTGTTTTGTGCATGTGCACGTGCGCCCAATGTCTTCATAGCACCCTTTAATTTTTTCACTAGTTGTATAGTTTTGACCCTTTGTGAATGCTTTTGTGTTAATTCAGGTCCATGGATGACCTCATAAATTTTTGACGATGCTAGATTCTTGTAACCATTTGTGGACGAAATTTCAGTGATAACATTAAGGTTATTGGACCTTTGGACCCAAATGAAGGTCGCAGATACACAAAACCCATCAGGGAAGAAGACCGCGCATATGAGCTAGAGAACATCTACAAACTGAGAACAAGACAATGAGATTACGTTAATCCTACAACAGATGGAAGCCTCAGCTGGAGAAGTGAAAGTGCATGTTCATCAGATTCAGAGGAAGCATTGGAAAACTAGAAGAACAGAATGTACAAAGTCTCTACACGAAGGTGTGCCAGATTGATTAGAGCAGTTCGCTGGATTGGCACATAAGTAAGTAATCTTCCAACATTTGATGGCTTGAATCATTTAGAGACATTTCTAGTTGAATTTGAAAAAATTGTACCAGTGAAACAAAGGATGTTGGCATTGGATGAAGCCTTGAAAGTTAGACCAGCTAGATGGTGGGTAACACACAAGAAGAACATCGCAGAATGGGTACAATGTTGCACCTTACTGACAACATGCTTTTCAGACCAAGATGAAGGATGTGAAGTTCGTTACACAGGTTAGAGTTGTCCTAAGGACCATATGCAAAGTTTTGAGGAGGCCTGGAGCAACATTCCTAAAGAATAGTGCGTACATAAGTTCATTAATACATTGGACACTACACTTATCAGAAATTTATAGCTACCTTCTTATTTTAAATTCAGTACCCTACAGTAGATTAGGATTTACAAATCATAAGACATAAGGTATTTGAGGATGCACCTAACCCCCTCTTGACCAAGAAAAATATGAATGGACTGCGCCTCTTCAGTAGTTACATGAGTACTACAATATTAATGTTGATGAGGATGATGACCCAAGGGATGTAAACATTTTAGAAACTGAAGGACACAGAGACATAGAAGGGCCTGGGATTGAATTACCCTTTGTTGGAAAACCCATTAAAATTAATAAGGTTAATATTGGAGCTGAGCAAACACCTAAGTTAACAAATGTTGGAGACTATTGGGATGATGCTACTATTAGCAAGATCTCAGAGCTATTGCATGAATATCAGGATTTGTTTCCAACCAAGTTCACAGACATGAAGGGAATTAAAGGTCCCGTGGGAGAAATGAAGATACTTCTGAGACCAAATGCAAGACCCATCAAGCAGAGACCCTACAGACTAAATCCCAAATATTGGATAAATCGATGAATGCAGACATAAATTGATCTCCCTAGATCCACCTAGATCTAGAACAAAATGAGACGTGACATGGCGCTTTCCCTAATATTAATCATTGAATTTTCTATCAAAGAAGAGATGAGTGACATACCTTTCAATATCGCTTCCTTATGTCTTTTTTGTCCCTGCTTCGCTCCGGTGCTCTTGTGCTATTGATCATGAAATGGAACAAAAACCAACCAAAGTGAAAGAAACAATAGTATGTTCAATGAAAACCTATAAATGTGATCAAGGAGTCATGTAATAAAATGAGAATAATTTTATGGGAAAGAAACATGAAACCGTATTACATTAAGTAAAAATGGAAGATACAACCGAGCCACCTTCATGTTGCAAGGTTCCCTTTTAGTGGCCCTTTTCTCCAACACACACACTTGCTTCAAACTTGAATGAAGATGACCCACAATAGCTTGATGAAACAATGGAGATCTTAAGCATCAATTGAAGTAGAGTTCCTCACACAATCTTTAGCCTATTCCTTACTTGATCTTGCTTGATTTTTGCTTAACCTTTTCCATGAGAAATCCATCATTATATAGGAGAAGGAGAGATGGTTAAAGAGATTAGAATGATCCCACCAAATCAGAGAAGCCAGGAGGATCCCAACCATACAGATGCCACCTCATATTCTAGAAGATTCCTTCTAGAACCTTCGTGAACTTCGTTCCTTTTCTTAGTCTTAAAACACCACCGCACCCTGTCTATAGAGAAGCCTGTGGAAATTATGCAAGATAGGTTAAGGACAACTTGCAGAAATCAGACATTTCCGTACTGTGTATTACTCTTAGCTTGAGACGTACTTCTAAAAAAAAGTTTTGTAGAGGGAGAAACCAATTACTTTTCTCATGCAAAAGATGCTTTTGAGAGCTTGAACACATGCTTGTAGAAATATCACCAAGGTGACCAAAATAATGTGTAACAAAATGCCCCCCAAAGTATGAGGTTGGAAATCGTGACAACCAAAATACTTTGTAAAATGCATGTGTGTGTCGGGAACAAGGAGCGCACCAATCGGGAACCTACAAACAACCAAGCATCTGCGCAATATTATACCATTTCTAAGGTAGGCATTCCCATGCTCATACTACAAGTGACTTAAATCACGAATGTCAGTCATGGCCACCAATCATACACCGTGGATCCATGTCATCAATATTCTACATAGCCACCAAGAATACACTGTGGATCTATGTTCTAGAAAACTCAAAACTGGACATAGACACGAGACATACAAAGAGGATCTATGCGTCAATACAGATAATAAATACTCCATCGCAACCTGGACCAAAATGGTGAGATCCAAGGTCTTCAATCTCATCATCCATAAGTACAAATCTAGCCATGCAATTACAGGTGCTAAAGTCGAACACGGTAGAAACCACTTGATTACCGGTCATTGATGAAAACCATTAATAAGTGTGAGGAAAATCACCATTTGATGTTAATGACTCCCAAGTTACTTTAGTACAATCCATCGAATATGAATAAATGAGCTGAAGTCGAACACTTGATATAATCTCTCGATCAGGGACCAATGAGGTGAATCCACTGTCGAAAGCGAAGAAACCTGCCATTGAGGTATGCAGGCTCTAAGGTACTACATGATTTCTAAGTCTTGTTCCCGGATGATGAGTTGAAGTCGATAGGAAAAAACTCATCACAGGAGGGACTTGATGTATCCCCCATCAATGACGCGAAATGAGTAATAGATTTAGGGTAGATCAAAGTATGAAAATGATTTGGAACTGACAAAAGGAAGGATGACATGGTAGGAATTGATAAATGTAGATGGCCGACTCGATAGAAGGCTTGTGCAAGGTTGGAATTCTCTTGAACATACAAATGACACAATAATGGCCTTGGCAACATTGACTCAAAGATGACCCAAGATATGAACTTGCAGAAGGTCAAACAAGAGACAAATGTATTTCCCAACCCGAGTTCAATGACGAAGGGGGTTTCATGTTCAAGAGCGACTATTACTTCCACTAACACAAATACAAAAACACATTTCTTTCCCAAAATTTCCCCCACCATTTCTGGCGAGTACCTCTTTATTTTTACGCAAGCTTGAGGAGGATAACATATGCTTGTTGATGCAAGCTCATCCTTCGGACGAGTCCCTTAGAGTATGTTTAACGAACCCTAAGAAGGAGTGGTTCAATCCCATATGGGTCTTTCGATGTTTGTTTAACGAGCCCAAAGAGAGAAAGCTCGAAGGTTTTTCATATTTAGAGAGTCTAAAAAAAACTTAAAGAGAACTCTCTCAGTTCCTTTTTCGTAAATTAGTTTAATGAGACTGAAAAAAGTGATAAATTATCGCCCATCAAACGTTTTCTTCAAATACTTTTATGAGCGTGAAAAGAACAAGGTCACTCGACAATCTTTTTTGTTTTTACGGAGTGTGAAAAGAGATTAAAGGATACTCCACGAGTTTCGCTTTTCGTGTTACCATGACAAGTACAAAAAGACAAAAAAAGTATACTCGATTGCGTTCTCATTGATTTATGAGTGCGAGAACAAACAAATACTGAGCTCGAGGTTTTTCCTGAAAAACCTAAAAAGTATTTGTACATGTGACAAACGTAAAAATAAATTAAGAAAAGTATCCATATTTCATCGTTCAGGCTCCAAGATCACTCATCTGCAAAAAATACAACACTCGCAATACCATTAGAACATTAGGTTTTAGGTAAAAATGAATAAATTAATATAAAAATTCAATAGAAAAAGTAAAAAGTGAATAAATATAGGTGAAAACCCCTTTTTACCATTTCATTGTCATTTTACCCAAAACTTATCCAAAAAACCCCCTTTTCCCTCAAACTTCCTCTATTGATTGCGGGAGATACGGGCGACCATTCGACGAACGACTTCCGCTAGAAAGGTAATCTCTTGGTCCTCTGTCTTTTCCATGGATTAATTTTCTTTTTCACTGGTTAAAAAATAGTGTTTGAGTCGGTTTTTAGACTAGTAGGTGCACAGAGGGGCCGCTGCAGGTGGCGTATATTGGGCCCTGCAGAAACCATAGGTTTTTGCAGGTGGCCTTTGGTTCACCTACAAAAGTCCCGCACTTTGCATAAAGCTTCACCTGCGGTGGGCGGAAACCAAAATTTCTTTAGATGTGTTTAACCAATAAAAAATTCCAAGGAAGTGAAAAAAAGGTGTTGACTTCTCCCTATGGCTCTTATGAAGGTTTTCAACTATCAAAATGCTGGAGTGGAGGGAGAGAGAACACGAGGACAATGATATCATCGCCGAGAATGACCCGGGCACAATTAATTCCCTCCGGCAATGCGGGCTCTTGAAGTTCTTCAAGATTCAGGGCATGAGGGCCCAACTGAGGTTGCTTGAGTACTTGGCCCACATGTGGTATGTGGATCAGCAGGTGTTCCATGTGGGAGTCCACACACTCGCCCTAGATATAAAATATATCTATTTTTTAAGGGGTTATCATGCTGTGGATCCCATGTGACTTTGACAGGCGACAAAGGGGGCGGTTTACCGATGAGTGAGTATGTTCGCAGATATTGTGATCCTGATGCTGAGAGATGCAAAGGAAAAGTTGCCATTAGGGGCATCCGAGATTTACCCCTATAGACTATCCTGTTCACTATATCATGTATGGAGGGGAGTGCATCTCCTCACATGGTGCTCTAGAGTTACTTCCAGTACGCGGTGAAGTGCATGGAGCCCCAAGTATTCAACTGGTCTGACGGTGTTCTCCACAGTATGAAAAAACAACTAACAAAGTGCAAGAGAGGTGGCCTGAAGCAATTCGGGTACAGATCCATTTTAGTGTCCTTATTCCTTGAGAGGGTTCCTCATTTGCGCTTACAGGTAGAGTGGGGCCTATCGGCCCCAGAAGATCCAAGGATGAAAAGATGGTGCGACCTCATGGCTCGGCATGTGGTGGGCCCTATTGTCAAATACAACGATGTATTCTTTGATTGGTTGAGGCCTCAACTACTGATGGTAGACGATTATGCCTATGCCGGTTTGGATTTTAGAGGCGACTCAGACTTGGTTCTACCCAAGGATTCTCAATGGGGGAACTTAGGTAAGAAACACATTTTTTATTTTTATAATGTTTTTGTAAATTTTGAAATATGAAATGTTTTTTTATGTTTTTAATCCAAGGACTAATAAAAAAATCTTTGATAATGCAGATGTAGGACCACACTGGCCTCCATGTACATCCCCCATTTAGAGACGAGGGGAAGTAGTTGAGGCAGCAGGATGGGATGCTGGTGACTACGAGGCGATAAAGCAGAACCTGGAGGGGTTGACAGCAGATGTCCCGTATATCTCTATCGACAAGATCCTGAGACGATATCAGTGCCATACTGTAGGCGTATCTGGTTCTATTGGTCGACTACTCCGTAGGGTAGCACGAGAAGTTGTGTGTTATTGTGAGTAACATCCTTGATGCTATTTTGTATATGAAGCCATGTGCTTCAAATTTTGATATTTTTGGTCTTCGGACAAACACTTTTTTGTAAAAAATGTTTATCGTTATATATACATGAGGCTTCTACCGACTTACTTGCTTTATGTACAACATGTGATTGGATTTATAAATGTCTCAAATGTTTGTCTAACACATAATTAGCTAATTCATATGTTAATGTATTTAGACATCTAGGAATGTGTTGATATTCAATATAATAAAAATGATGTTCCAAGAGGCGAATTCATAAATATACCCTCAACAAAGTAGGACTCTGGATAGCATAGACATTACTTAACTGTAGTACTACTAGTTGTGAATCGAGTCGTATGACAAGGTGAAAGATTCCAAGTGAAATAGCATCAGTCAACAATTCGATGACTGCACTATATTCCGCGATATTGTTAGTTGCATGACCGAGGCAGATACCATGTGGTCTGATTAATTTGTTCGTAGATGCATAGATTGCTCAAGTAGCAGACACTAAGTTTTGAGTACTACGACTAGTGCCATCGACGAAGCCAATGTAGGGTAGAAAATACACCGACATCTGGAAACCAAGCACAACGCAAGGTAATGAGTTGGGGGTCAAAACCGAATAACGAAAAATCACACAAGAGTGTGATACAGTAAAAATACAAGCACTCATGCAAAGATAACCTAGGCATATTACTTCTTCAAGTAAATCCCATTTCTGGGTTCACTCAAAGGAATGCCATCATAATCCACTAACTCATAAGCTCCCTTCTCCAACACTCGTTTGACGATATAAGGGCCTCACCACATAGCCTCGAATTTTTCGGACCCTAGTAAATCACGATCTTGTTCATAGAGGAGAACTAGATCACCTTAAGAGAAAACACATGGCTTGACATGCTTTCCGTATTGGGCTTTGAAAAGATTTTTCTGAGCTTCAATAACTAGGGTGGCATCACGATGGGTTTCATCCAATTGCATAAGGTACAATAGACGTTCCTCTTCGGTAGAAGTGTTGGGAAGAAGTTCAATGACTAGCTTCAAAGATGGTATCTCACATTCAATCGACAGGACAACTTCAATACCATACACTAATTGGAAAGGCGTAAATCCCGTGGCAGACTTCACGAATGTTCGATAGGCCCATAATGCTAAAAACAACATTGTGTGCCAACTAGTCTTATGAATTCCTATTATCCATCGAAGCATAATGATAAGAATTTTTTTTATCGCTTCAACTTGGCCATTGGCCTGTGGGTAATAGGGGATTGAGTGTTCATGTCGAAGACCCAACTTTTCAGTAAGCTTGGACATCATGAAATTTTGAAAATGGCTACCATGATCATTGATGATATCTTGCGAGATTCCAAATTGAGTGATGATATGATTGAATATGAACATGGTTTCATTTTTTCTGGTATTATCGAATGTAGGCATCACCTCGGCCCATTTAGTGAAATAATCCATGGCTACGATGATGTATCCATGCCCCCCGACTGAGTGAGGGTTACATGCCATGAAGTTAATACCCCATTTTGCGAAAGGACCAATGGAAACTATAGGGTGTAAAGGAGCGAGACAAGATCTTATCTTTTTATTATACGTTTGACAAACATGACATTTCTGGATAGCAGTAATACAATATTTAAACAAAGAAGACCATAAGTGCCCTGCTCATAAGATATTTTGGGCAGTGACATACCCAGACATATGACCACCACATGCTCTAGAGTGATAGTCATTCAAAGCTTTCTCAGCCTCATCATAGGTGAGACAGCGTCAGAAAATAGAGTCAACACCACGGCGATAAAGAGTGTCACCGAGAATTATGTATTGAAGGGCTTGATACTGTATACGACGATGGTCTGTGCTAGAAAGGTCAGGCTAGAAAGTTTGAGTCTGGAGATAGATGATAATATATCCATACCAAGCGTCATCAAAACTGATAAAAAAAGGGATTCATCAGGCAAGGAATCCTTTGCCACGTTTTCCGTCTCAATGGAGGGAAGGTCACATATCAGTTCGGCGAAAACCAATGATTTCTTAGACTTAGCACGTTCAAAATCTAAGTCGAACTCCTGGAGAATCATTATCCGTTTGGAGTAATTTCCCCCTAGAAATTGGCATGTAAGGATATGCTGCATAGGGTTGCAATTAGAAATAATAGTGGTCCTATGTAATAGGATATAATGACGGAAACATTGGACAGCTTGAACAACTGCCAAGGCCAGTTTTTCCACATGTAAGTATTTGGCTTCGGTAGTTGTGAGACTCCGACTCAAATAATAAATTACATGTTCATCGTGTGAATCATATTATTGGACTAAAACCATGGCGATGGTAGAGTCTACAATGATGAGGTAGAGGAAATAGTCTCGACTATAATCGGGTGGGAAAAGCAGTGGTGTACGGGTTAGGGAAAGTTTCAAAACTTTGAAGGATTTGTTGGCAGTTTTGTCCCATATGAACTTGTAACCCTTCTTCAATAGTTAAGTAAATCCTAACTTTAACTCAATGTAATTGGGGATGAATCGACGCAAAAATTTTGCCTTCCCTTGCAAACTTTGAAGATGGTGAAATGTGGAAGGAGGAGGTAGATTAAGGATAGCCTCAACCTTCAAAGGGTCCACCCTAATTCCATGAAGTGACACAATAAAACCCATAAGTTGGCTGAAATCAACACAAAAAACTCATGTGTGTGGGTTTAAACATATACGATAGTAACGACAACGAATGAAAATGGATCGGAGACGGGCTGAGTGATCTTGGCAGCGCATGTAATGCACTAGTAGACCATCGAGATATAGTTGTACGATGTGCTTGATATTATGAAAATCGTAAGACATGGTACATTGAAAAGTCACACCAGCGTTCTGTAAACTGAAAGGCAATTTTCGGTAGGCAAAGGTACCCCAAAGAAAAATGAAAGCAGTCTTGTGTTGATCCACAGGAAAAATATTAATCTGATTATAGCCGGAGAAACCATCCATTAAATATAAGATTTCACTCCAGACGTAATCATCGACGATTTGGTCGATGAAGGGGGATGGGTAATTGTCCTTAGGACAAGCTTTATTAATATCCCTATAATCGACACATACACAGATTGTGCCTTGCTTTTTATTTACCAAAACTAGATTAGAGACCCAATTGGTTAAACCCACAAGATAGATAAAGCCGACCTTAAGAAGTTTTTCCACTTCGAGCTTGATAACAATGGATTTATGAGGGTGGACCAGGCGGAGTATTTTCCGAACGGGTTTAGTGTCCGGGTAGGTCATAATTTCATGCACAACGATATTGGGATCAATACGCGACATCTCTTCGTAGCTCCAAGCAAAAATGCCATAGAATTCTTGAAAGATAGCTTTATAAGTGACGACTTCATCATCAGAACATGTGATTCCAATGTGAACATTTTCGACAACTCCAGGATGGATATTTCAAGAGGAATGGTTGGTGAAATGTTACTCAGGTTCCCTTCATAAATCACATCGTGTGTTGATTCAGGAAGAGAGGAAATGACAACAACGGTTGACGGAGTTGAAATTCATTAGTAAATATCGATGGTGTGCTGCTAGAGGAAGAGAATGGAACAATGATGTCCATCATCCCATGGGGTCTCTTCCATGGACATAATTGACATGATCATCTCATCCATAGGAAATATGACATGAAATGGATCAGGAGATGAATCACCAAGAGAGGGAGTAGAAGGGGTTGCCGATTGAATGGATTGATAAGCAGATTCAACTGGACTTAAAGGAATTTGTTCGCCATAGCGAAGATAATCACCGGGATCAGATACTACCCATGGGTCATGAGATGTGGGGGTTTCACGGACGAAGGTGGAAATCATGTTGATTGAGGTGACAAAAGGAGGTGGAACATTGGGTGGTGGTATTGGGAAGGTACCCATTAAAGTGGAATCTTTCAGGAGACCCACACTGACGTTCTCATACCTAGGAGGTGTCTTCGATATAAATGGTACGCTGCTATTACAAGAATCAGATTAAAAAAAGGCTAGTTGGTCGATAGTAACTACTTTTCCTTGGTGTGGGAAACATAACACATAGAAAAGTGTGGACACAACTACACACATGGAATCAATCCAGATATGGCCAAGTAAGAGGTTATAATCAAGAGGTGCATCAAAGACCTCGACCTCGACATTGACCGATTTTCCTTCCAACGTAATAGACAATGAGGGAAGAACACTGTAGGGTTTAAACTAGAACCATTGAATGCCTTAAGTATATTATGCAATTTGGTGAGGGGGGGAGAGCCAATGGATTTTCAACAAGCAACAGACATGATGCACGTCGAGGCGCCCTCATCAATAATGGTTGTACAGATGTTCTTGTTCTCAAAAACAACTTGAATCTAAAATGCTAACTGAGGAGGTAGCCTTGGAATGTGATCTTCCAAGTCAAAGATTATCAAATTCGTATCTGTGGGATCAATTCTACCAATGGCCTTTAACAATGCCTTCCATTGAGAGGGACAAATTTGAAGGAATTTGAGAGCTAACATCGCAGAGGGTGCTTGCGTAATATCTTCTGTAATACTGTAGTTTTGATCAGCACGTGTATGAGTATTGAAGGAAGACTTCCCAAAAACACCCTTTGGAGGAGGGCAAAGAACTGTATAAGGACCCAGTCATTTGAGATGAAGAGGACTGTTGGGAGGTGAAGTTGAAGGAGGTAGTTGAACCAACGAAGGTGGTAAATCGTCAACTTTCTCCTTTGAAGGATAATAATATTTGGCTCGAGTGGTGATGGCAACGTCATTCTTGGTAGAATTACCAGTACACATAAGGACATCTGAAGTGGTGGAAGGAGAGGGTTGGTCATGAATGACCAATTGGGCTTGTTGTTGAGAAGGGAAAGGTTGTGACAAAACGAGAGCTGTGGGAGGTTTTTTGGTCCCTTGAAGGAACTTAGTGACCTCAACGCGTCTTTGACAGTCTTTCGTGAAGTGATCATCACCACAGATAAGGAAAGGATATCGCGGTTTACGCTTATCCTTATCATCAAAAAACTATGTCTTGGGTTTATCAAATTGCATATTATTATTTCTATCCTCCTTATTCTCACCCTTTCCTTTTTTAGATTTATTTTTGTCGGTAGGGGTGGATTGAATGGAGTTAACCTCAGAAGTTTTTCCAGTGGAAGGATTAGGAGTCAGAGCACTTTGAACATTAGAAGCAGGAGATTTGGGATTGGTGTGAGTGGTCGATGTGGATTTAGCGTCAGCATGGAAAGTGACGATCACACCATCAACAACATGAGAATATGTTGGGGTTGTTGAGGTAGCAGTGGTAGAAGGGCAAGGAGCATCAGGGAGTAAGTCGTAAAGAGTGCTTGTTTGTGAATAAACGAGATCTAGGTACTGAGCGTAACTAATCACCTACTCTTCAGTGACAACTCCACCCATGGAAATATCACAGGATATTTTATTGAATAATGATTTGGTGAACCATTCAACCAATAATTGATCAGGAAGGTCGAGTTTGATCAAACGTCATCTTCGTCTCCACTCATGGATGTGATCAGAAATATGAGTGACCGAAGATTGCTTAAAGGAACTCAAAATCTCGGTTCCTGTCTCGTAGCCGATGGGTAATTGGTAATGTGTGAGAAAAGCAATGGCGAGGGTTTTGAATTCATTAAAGAATCCTCGTGATAATTCTATGTACTTGTGAGAGTTCATTGGAAGAGTCATAACCGAATGGAGTCATTCATCAAAGAGTTGGATGAGCACCAAAGGTGAAAAGTCATAACATGGTTGTTTGGGTCTTCTCCTGGTTTAGCGTCAAATTTGGGAATGTCGGACGATAGCTTGGCTGGTATAACGGTCCAATGGGGAGAATGTAATATAGGATCATTCAAGATTCTAGATAAGCCAGGTAAATCCAAAGTGGCTAGAAAAAGAAACTGTTGATTTACTTGAGGATACTGGTGACTTCGAGGAGGAAGTCCCATCAGTATACCAGTAGGACCGTAAGTAGTTTGCATGTAAGTCGAAGTTCCTAACAGATTCAGACGTGGATGTGGAGGCATGTATCCCATGGGGTTGGGTTGGCTGGAAATGTTCCCTTGAAAAGGGACAGTAGAGTGAACGCGTGCACCCCAAGTGGGATTCAAAGAACCCAGATATGGCTGGCCCGAGTGAGGGGGAACAAAAGAGTTGACTTGAGTTTGTTTCCCCCCAGATGATTATGGATTTCCTTGGGAAAGGGGGTTCCAAAGGTGGGATAGTGATCCATATGTGTTTTGTCCATACAGTGGGTTATAGAGTCCAACCCGAGGTTGTCCTCCAAGTGGAGGATAGCCCCCAACATGAGATTTCCCTCCAATGGGAATTTGGTAACCAGAAGTGAACGGGTGGTGAGGGCTCCCAATTGGATTGGAGCCACTAGGGAAAGATCCCCCAGGAAAAGGTGGATAAGACCCTCCAGAGAGGACCTGGGAAGGTGTAGGAACAAAACTGGTAGCAAAATTGTACCCAGGTGGAACAAAAAGTCCATAAACTCCAGATGGAACCTAGGTAGGGATGACAGTGGAAGGATTCAAAGCTTGGTACCCAGGAGGAAGTGGCGGAGTAGGTCTAGATGAAAGTGGTGTACCAATGGGAGCTTATTTAACCACCACATTTCTGATGGTAATAGTCGTAGCATGTGGGACCATAGTAGCATGGGCCATCTAGAGAGAGAAATTCGAGCTAGGACCAATTGACTGTGTGTCTGGAATGATGGTGATGTTGCTGGTTGTACCAGTAAAATGGTCTAAAGGGATTGTGTAGGTAGCATACGTTTTGGGCAGTTGGGAGATGAAAGGTATATCAACACCTTGTTGGACACACCAACTACACTGAGAGGGGGGGTGAAAAGTGTAGGACTCTTTTTCCCAAAACTCCTTAGTTAACAATCACCATTAACTCATTACTCATTGCTTGTTGAATTATGGCTTATTCTAGAGAGAGACCTTGTAGAGCATGCCCCGCACGGAATATTTGTTGAATCGATCTGAAACTTAGAAAGCATCATGAAAATAATTTATCCTCCCTTGAATTCTGACCCTATTTTCTTCACCTTCCCTTTGAAATCCGGCTTAGATATCCTTTGGTTACCTCATTCACCTATAGATCTTCAATATGCTCAAGTGTGATCTAAAATGAGAGAGCCTTGCCTCTTATTTATACTCTCCATCTTTTAGGTCACTTAACCCATTTCTAGGTCACTTAACCCATTTATAGGTCACTTAACCTATTTTCCTCATTTTTAGGGTTAACCACTTTCCATAATTAGAAAGTTCTCCATTACTTTATCATTTAAATATTCATAATTGAAAGTTCTCCATTACTTTATCACTTTAAATGTCTCTCCTTGACTTTGTCACCCTCAATTTTATCATTTAAATAATCTTCTTTGATTTTGTCACTTCACTCTCAGTTATATTAAAATAATCCATCTTGACTTTCTAATACTTTTACTTTATAATTTTAAATAATAATTTTCCTTTGCAAGCTCTTTGACTTCTTTGACCTTTTTGGGGATTCAAGCCAACATATGAGGGTCCTCCAACTTATTAAGGACATAACTCTCAAACCGTGAGAGGAGTTATGTGATGTTCCACATACCACCGTAAATGGCATGACATGTAATATCCATATAGAATAAGTCTTACCTACAAATATAATAGAAAATCATACCATTATCCATCAAACAAACTTGGGTCCATTACTCCAAACCTGGTTCTTTAAATTCTCATGGCCATAACTCTCTAACCTGTGAGGAGTTATGCATCGCCCATACCAATAAGAAATGGTAATGGACAAGAACTATCCATCTAGATAGTTTCACTAACAAATTCACTCTATCTTCATCTTATTATTACATATACAAGCATGGGTCCTCCAACCATTTTCTAGGATAACTCAATCCAAGCGCCTTTCCGAGGGTTTTCACCCAAGGGGACCACTTTGAGTTCATCCATTTGTGCACTTTATCAATCATGATAAGATAATAATGAGCCATCTATACATTTTTCCAACAATGCATCATATCCTAATGAAACTCATTATCGATCCATTTTCATCATGTATCAATGACAACTCATTGATCCATTTTCATCATATCAATGACAAATCATTGGTCCATATTCATCTATGCTTTCTCATAAAGGATAATACATATTACATTACATCAATCATCAATCAATCAATCCTTTGACATCAATCAATCACTTTGACATCAATCAATCATTTGACATCAATCAATGATATCAATCAATCAAACCATTAGCATCAATGACAACATGATCCAAATACTTCAGCATTGATGGTACACCAACACAGATAAACACCAATTACCAATTATTGATAACATGTAGATAAGGCATGCTCAACATCAATATTCAATGTGACTATCTATCCCAAATGTGACTATCTCTTGCCAATCATCAATCATCAATCACATATCTTAATGGCCTCCCCCTTGAAATCAATGGCAAAGGGCCATTCTTCTCTTTGGGGCTTCTCTCCTCTGTTTGAAATCTTCTTTGGGACTAATCCCTTCTTGAATGCCTTGATATTCCTCTGAATAATCTCTTCTCTTTTGAACAAGGGATAATACCTGATGTAATGGAAAATACATCACTCATAATTCCTTGTGACCATCGATCCTCCTAGAATTATGCCTCTGTGCTCTTTTTTCAAATATAGGCTCTTTTCTAGGTATGCATCCGATAAATATCTCCTAGAATCATGGGAAGAAGAATATCCTGCAGGTGTGTTTCCATTTTCTAAAGTATCATAATATGCTACCATAACGATCCTTGGACTTAATTGCATCAAACTCATGACATACCAACCATCATGAAACAAATGTGAGCACAATAAAATAGAGAATCATGAGTAAAATATCCACCAAGTACATCTTGTACAAAAAAATGTGTGCTCATCATGCACAACACCTATGTACATCAACCATGTACACATCAACATCATTCAATGTGCTAAAGATATCATCCATGAATGTATCAGCTATATGCCTCTATCAACATGCCAACATGTGCATCTACCAATATGCAAACCATGTGCATCCACCAATATTCCAACCATGTCCATCCACTAATATACAACCATGTGCATCTACCAATAAATCATCAAGATATATCACATAACTAAAGTGTCATAACTTCACCAATATAACCAACATTGTTCTTCAACATAAAATACCTCAATCCATACTCATGGTTAGTGCCATGCATCCAAGATTTATTTCATCATTGCCTTATATAATCCAATATATAATCATGAAAAACCTGCTAAAAAATAGTGTCAACCTATAAAAAACCATGTCAGACCCTACATCATGGAGTTATACCCATCACATCAAACTCCAATGCTTGTGCATAGCCATTTTCCTTAGGCTTCACAACATATACGCTCACAGACATACAACTGTATGTACTTGACTCCAATACAAGTTCAGCCTACGCATGTACGCAACTGATACCACTGCCACCCACGTATGCATTTCATAGTAGATGACACATTTGAAATTCCCTTTAGTATTTCATTAAGTTCTAGCTGCTCTGACTTCTTCACCCGCCTGTAGATGTCCTTTCTCCTCAGAACTTGAGATGTGAGCATCCATATTTTCAAATATGTCTCCCTTCCTTACTTCATTCCTCTTCTAGCAATGCTATTTTAAGTCCTCATCATAGAATTTCTTCTTTTTTTCCACACTCAGTGGATTGGTAGCCAACCCACTACACTGTAGCATCTCATGGTGTTACAGTGAACAACAATGTGTCCCACTTTGATCACATCTCCAACACCTTTATGGTTTTATGAAATCTTCCATTACATCTTCTTTCATCAGATCTACATTCAAAGATTTAGACCATATTCATTACATGAATAATTCCCATGAAAATATTTTCATACATTTGTTTTGGTGTCCCAAAGATAACTTCTCGATGTCTTCCTTTGCTTTGTTCTTTGAAATTTTCCTTGCTTTGTGTAGATGGTTGCTTTGCAACATTGCCTTCCTCCTTTGATGGATTCTACCTCATGCTTCTTTGAGGTGCTTGCTTCAACATGTAGCTTCTTCTTTGTATCCAAGACCTGATTTATCATATGGTGATCTTTGACTTTCCACATGATCCCATCCAAGATTTTGAGCGATCTAAGAATTTATTTGACTTTGTTGACGGGCGAAATTGACTGTATGTCAACTGGAAGAGCGAGTCGGGTCCTGGTTGTCTAAATAACCCAAGCCGCTTTGGATGACCCACCTAATGGGTTTAGTGGCTCCGCTGGCCGATCTAAGTCCTAGAAAACAAAATAAAACTACTCCTAAAGAAACTAATCTAATGAAAATAACAATTAAAACAAAACTAATAAACAACTAACTATTAATATATACAATTTAATATCTAATACTATAATAACTCTACTAAATTTAACATTCAACTGTCATAATTAAATCTTTAATCACAAATGTGCCACATTTCTTACAAATTACAGATTTTACATGAAACCTGCAAAAATCATTTTGTAAACTGTCCAAAGATAGCTAAACTATTGTTTTTATTTTATTTTTATAATTTTATGAGAAAGAAATAAACCTGAAAACTATTTAAGCTAAGCAACTAAAATGATAATTATAACTAAGAATCTAAACTATAAATATACCTATCTAAACTACTTCTATATTATACTAACAACAATCTATCAACAACAAATAACAAGCTGACCTGAAGTAACACTTCAGTTTTTCCCTGTATGCAATAGTTGATTCAACCGTTCGGTGGGAGGAAACCCGCAACAGATTCTCCCTCCACGAGCTTCTTGTAAACAGAAAGCTGTTGTTCTCTTCAAATATAAATGACAGGATTAAACAAGACATAAAAATTACAGCAATCTTATAAATTCTATATAAATCGTCGCAAAATTTAGATAAATCTGCAGTAAAGATTCACAAATGATTCATTTAACGTAAAAAGGTAAACTCAGAATTCATTAAACTCAAGCGTATCAATTTCAGATTTTTAAATAAGAGAGATCATACATGGACATCATATAAATCAAATCACATCAACATGCAATGAATCATGATAGCCAAAGTAGTCGATAATTAATTGCTAATCGATATGCAAAAAACTGAAACAAAAGTTTGATATATTGAAAGCAAAAGATGTTACAAGACATCAACTTTCATCCACCTCAATCATAAATCCATAGTCTGGTCCCTTCCAGTGATCATGCCTTATTACAAAAAATTGACAAGTATTTAAAGACTTCCCATGTGGTGAAACATCCCCTGTGGGAATTATCAAACAATTTACAAAAAATCCGGGATAATATCCCAAGTCTCTATCACCTGCTAACAACTTAAAACAAAAACTAAATCATAAAAGTATCTCCTAAACCGCTACAACATGCCCAATTGATCATTGTAATTGGTATGCACCTGAAAGAGGACAAGAATATACAAGATTAGAGGATATTTTATTGATGTAATTGGATAAAATCTAATTTTTAAGACTAGCTACAGAATCTTACAATTCAGAGTTGGTCTAAATTGAACACGTAATCGCTTCAAACCAATTCAAATCTTTTAAAGAATTATATTCAAACTATTGAACAAGTATTTAATTGCTAATTGGAAACCAAACAAATCATTCAAATCAAAACTGTTATGTTAATTTGAGAGCAAACGAAATCGCGGTCAATCAAATGATAATAGAGATACATGCACTATGTTCAACATATGTTATTACCAATTCGGGGTAAACAAAATCTCTCACATAATTCGAAAGCAATGAAATCACTTTCATGAACCAATTTCAATCGACACAAACTGAAATCGTTTAAACAAATGATCGATGCAATAGTTTATGTCGCCTCAACCATTAACAATAACAAAATCGCTTTTTAACCAGACCATCAGAGTCGTTTTTCCTATTTAATAGATTACATCGTATTTATCAAACCAATCACTAATATTGACGCATTACACACATAAGGATCATACCAATTCAAGCCTATGGAATCGTTTCAAAATCAAACCATAAGAACTAAAATCAGAGCCGATAGAATCCAACCACAACAGTTCATATCAAATCAAAACATAGCCATGTTCTGATTTTAGTACAAAAATCTCCTGTACAGGTCAGATGCAATCAAAATCAACGAAGAAAACCCCATTGATTACATTAATTCAAACCAATAGAATTATTCTAATGCGAACCAAACCAAGTCAAAACCAATCAATCACTTCTACTAATCTGGAGAACTAAATCGTAGTTGTGTCCGAGTTTAGAAAAACAAATATTCCATACATGATTCATAACGAAATTATTTTGGTAAAATGAGAGTAACAGACCATTTTGAATCAAAATGAATAGAGCTATTGAAATCAAATCCAATCAGTTATATTAATCCAAGCCAACTCATAAAACAAAATTAATATTTGAAATTCATACCTGGAAAATAAAAAAACAACTCGGTCATGATAACTTTGAATTGACGAAGGCCGTCGCTCTCGAAGCTCCCAACACAATTGAACCAGTTGGTTTTTGTTTCTTGTCATTAGCTCGAAGCCTGTCCCTTTCTTTTTGATAGCACTGTGACTTGGTCTCCTAATGATTTGATCTTTGATTGCAACAAGGGAATGTTGGTGTAATAACACTCTAGCCACACATTACATTGGATGCATGATGGTTGCTCGAGATTTGGCATCACATGCAAGGGTTCTTTCAAGTTACCAAGCGTTTCATTGTGAAGCTTGATCCCTCGGGTAGTTTGATCATTTTTTGAGGCAAGGTAAGGTTAGAGACATAGTCATAGTTGTTCTTGGAGCATAGGACATGGGAATAGGGATACTCTTCAACTAGGAAACGCTCAATATCGGAGTCTGAGTCCTCTCTCAAGACTATGGGATTTTGGTCGATGTTCTCATTAGGTTTATTCCTAGCGCATCTTGGATATTAATCGAGCATCTTTGCTTTCCCCACCGTCGATGATAGGATTACCCTTGACTTCTTACTCATAGGCTTTATGGCCTCAGTCTTGTCTTTTGTATACAGGTTGGTTAGGGTATCGGGTAAGTCGATGTCAGGGCAATCCGAGCATTTGGCAGGGGGTAGAAGGATATGAAATGGCAATGTTGGCCCAACCACAGTTTCTGTAACCACAACCTTTTCGATTTGAGCAGACTCCGGATTTAGCAAAGCCATTCCTAGATAGGAAGGGTTTCCAATTATCACCACTAAGGTTTTAATGGTGGACGATAATGAGTCTAATTAAGTCATTAAGGAAAAAGGATGCTATCATCCTTCACGCCTTTGAATCTCTTAGACATCTTGTAAAGATTACGCGAAGAAGTAATGTGGTATATTCAAAGGATAGCCCATGAAATTCTCTATCAATAACTGAGGTGATACAAAAAATACCATTTATTGCCACCGACCTTCACAGGTCACAAACCATTTCACAATTACCAAAAAGATCGTACAACGTTTGAGGGGTAGAAATAGGCATACCTTTAATATCAATGCAGCCAACCTTCCTTGATATGAATAGTAATGGCTACGACACCTCATCAACTTTGGAGTTTTTAAACCACCTTTGGCCTGTAACCGACAGTCCTGTAGCAGAGCTTATGAATCCCTCATTGAGCTCGAAAGAAGGTCATCAATTTAGCCTCAAACCAAAGTTGAGGGTGAATTGTTGGGAAACTAAAAGGTTAAAACCCTCGAACCTCTCTCGTAGATGTAAACACCAGCCAACCACTATTTCTAAATCCTTACGGGCATCGAATAGAAACATAGTTTGCTACCATTTATTCTCTATGCGCACTAATCGTGCCATAGATGTGGATAACATCGTGAGCAAGGTGTACCGTAAGGGTTGACGAGTATAATGCTAGGTTGATAACTCACAAAGCCGTCTGAAATCCAGTAAAAGTGACCCGGGATAGGGGGAATCATTTATGACAGAACATGCGAAGGTGGTGGTGGAGCTATTTCAACCCATGCAAAACAATCATTTCCTTATAGTAATAAATCAACACGATATAACGATTGAAAATTACTATTGCATATATTAAAACCATGCCATTCAACTAACTACCGAATCTATGGTAAATCAACCAAACACTTGCACGAGCAATAGTTTTACCATAGTTTTAAAACCAAAATAATGATTTGAAACCAACACCAAGGGTCCGATCATATCAAATATGTGTTGCATGAACACTACCAAGGGTATAAATCCACAATCACACCGTGTTTTCATGAAACCAATGTAAAAGAAATTGATGAAAGAACATAGAAATCAAAACACCAATGCATCACAAACTTGATCATAAGAATATCATCATAGTCTTGTAAATGAAGTCACATTAACATTAAAAATGCCAAATGAGTAAAGATCTTGGAGTCTTGCCAATTGTGCGACTATAATCAAATTGGAAACACAATGAACACATAGACAAGAGTAACCAAAATAATCCAACGATGATTTTAATGTGACTTCAAAAAACAAGTTTTCACACTTGCAATCGTGAAAAAAAGAACAAAGGTAAGTGTGAAAAACGCACATAAATAATAGTAAGCCGTTTTTATTGCAAATATTACATGAAAATCATGGGTTGAAAACACCGTGGGTTTATAAGAACAGGATAAAAATGCTAATTGGCTGCCAACGATGGCGACACACTAGTAGAAGCAATTATCTCTCGCCTAAAAGAACAAATTCAGATTATGGTAACAAGAATAATTCCAACAGAAATAACTAGAAAATTGTTTAAAATCATCAATGATCAAATATTCCAACAATGTTTAAAGGATGAAAACTGATGACGGTCTTAAGACAAGAGAGCCATGATATTAAAGATATAATCCTCAATATCATTGACAGAGCTACTGCTACTAGCAGGCATCCATAGCCCATGTATAAGCATTTAACCCACTGAGACCAGATCCCGCCAAGAAGTTCCGGATTAGAATAAAGGATATTTTAAGGTTTAGAGGTTTCTTATTTACGAATTGTCATATACCCGACATTGCTTTGCTGCCAGCATGCCTTTTTAGTACCCCGACGAAGTTGTGTTTGTATCATGTGTGCATTTACCTGTTGCTAGCAGACCTGTTCAGTATCCGGATGGGTTTACAAGCACTTCCCACAAATCTTTTATTTTGTTTTAACGACATAGTTGAGCGGGGTGACGCTGAAAATTATGATATTTTAAATATATTTTTACAGACCTCGGCAGTTTTTTTTTTTTTTTTAAACTGTCCTTTTTTTAAGATCTAGAGATGGTTTATTTATAGAACCAACTTTCTAAGGCAGGAGACATCTTCGAGTCATTCCCTTAAGGAATAGGACAGCGTAAGAAGATACTGGATGATCGCGGATGCAGTTTTTACTCAGAGATCAAAATCAGTTCACTTCTTTCAAACAAATATTTTTCCAACACACATGTAAATTTCAGAAGTATACAATTGATGTTTATAAAAATTTTTCAGTAGTCATTTCAGTGAAGGAATTTTCTGTTTCCTTTGTCCGAATAGCTCAGCATGCGTGTATGTGTATTTCCAAAAAAATAAATTCATGCTTTAAAGGAGAAATAAAAACAAAACAAAAGAAAAGCAAACAAAAGCAAAATATGTACACTCATACAAGGGTTGTCATCAAGTGAAGTATCTTTTCGTGGCTTGGCCATTCACCGATAGGTACGCCTCAGCCTTCTTGGTGATTCCCCGGTGAATCGAAGAGATAACCCATCTTCTCAGTAATTAAAACGGGCCAAGCCATAAGTTTTGAAACCTTGTATGTTTTCCTTTCCCTCACATGCGGTTTGTTCCATTTTAGGATGAGATCACCTACTTCAAAAATTCTATCAGAGGCAGAGTTAGAATCGAATCCAGATTTTTAACTACTAGTTGATGCTGGTCTAACTTACATTTAGCTTGAGATCTTACCTCTTCCGCCTATCAAAGCACTGCTCTTTTCCAAAGGGACAATCTTCTTCTTGAATTTTCATGAGAAGTCAGCTAAGGAAGAATGTGGTGGTAGAATTGCTTCACCATAAACGAAAGAAGGGAGAGTTAACTATAGCATCTTTTGGGGTTATCCTATCAGCCCAAATCAAGCACGTTGCATTATGCTCTTTTGTGATTTTCAAACACCGTTTCGATGATTTTAATCAAGTTCTTATTTGTTGATTCTGCCAATCCATTTCCTCGGGGTAATAGCTATCATAATACTTCAATTTAATTCTTTTTCCAAAGCGAACTCGGCTCATCTCAAGAGAGGAAAATAAGAAGCGTTATCGAATACTAAACAAACAAGGATACCAAAACGAGTGATAAAATTCGAATTTAAAAGACACCAATTAATCGGGTATTCACAAATTTTATCATGGACAACTTCGTAATTCACCGGTAAAGTAATCCATATAGATGTACCCATGCTATTGTGAGGATAGTTGATTGGACCCATGATATCAAGGCCCCATTGCTTTAAAAAGGAGAGTCTATTGAAACGAGTTGCAAAGGAAAGGCTGGTTTCTGTAACCGCCCCGATGCTTTTTGAAAAATAATACACCTGCGACACAAGACATGGGCGTCCCTAAAAAAAGTGTAGGCCAGTAATAAAATTCTCTTAATACTTTATGGGCAATGGTGTCACCACCAAAATGACCACCACCTTCTCCCTCTCGCATGCAACTCTAGTAAGACTTTTTTCTACTTCGTCTTTCTCAAGATGTCATGATCAAGACGTTTCATCAAAATTTGATCGTTAAAAACACTACAACCAAAATGAAAGGAGGGTAGACTTCATTATCAACACTCTCTTTAGTGGATCAAGGTGATGTGGGGCTGATCCATGTTCAAGACATATTCTTATATCGTCATACCAAGGACTCCATAGAGTTTTGTGAACAACAATTGCATTTTGATTGTGCTGTCCTAGGGTTGACATATCGTTTTCTTTGTCAGCCCCGATGAGTCAATGAATAGCTTGCATAACCCTTGGCCTCTACACTATCCGGGATGGGGTAATTTTATGTTGTATTCCCCAAGGAGGTGACCCGCTTAGCCCTTTTTTCTCCTAGCTCTTTCTTCACTAACAGGTTCTTGACGGCTAGATAAGGGACAATGATTTTTTTTCCTAGATTTCAAAAGATAAGACGAAATGCTTAACTACTTTGAAAACATCATAGTGCTTCTGTTGATCTACCACCTGGTAATTAAGTTCCATACTTTGAAAGCAATGCCTCATAAAGATACTGGTACTTCATTATTCTCGAATACCTGAGTTAGGACGAAAACATAGGAACGGTCAGAAGCAAAAATGTAGAGACAGTCTCATAAGTCGGGCTCATGAGAGAAGGAGCGCCTATTATGGCCCTCTTTATTGCATTAAAAGCTTGATTTTCTAAGGCTCCCAATGATATTGGGCGCCTTTCTTAATTAAATTCTGTAGTTGTCCATTCCATTTCGGAGAAGCTGGGACGACCTCCCACAAAGTTAATCCGCCTCCAAGATTGCATAGACTTTGGATGGTGAGGAAGTTTGACACTTGAGTCCTTTAATGATAATCATCTCTTTGCTTGATACAATAAATCCTAAGAGTTTACCCTATTCTAACAAGAAGATGGATTTTTAGGATTCAAGGAAATGTCGTGATTTAATGCATATTGTCAGAGAACCACTCAGAAATTTGTTACTAATGCCTGCTTTGAGAATACAGTAACATCATCTACATAAACTACGATGGAATGATTGATTAAGACTCAGAAAGGGGATGTCCATCGGCCCTTCCTCGAAAGTGGCAATCCTACATTAATCAATCCAAAGGGAATTTTCCCCGTAGCATAGGTGCCCCATGGAGCGCGGAAGGTAGTTTTGTTGGTCTAGAGGAGACATCGTGATCTTGTTGTACCCCGAAACCATCCATGATAATTCTCGTAACCAGATACTGTTGAAGGATCTGTTCCAAGGGTGGGACATGTAGTTGTCTTTATTAGATGCTCTATTAAGGTTTTGGAAATCGACACATATTCAAATTTCCTAATTTCTTCCTGAACAGTATCAATGTTAGAAACCCATTGAGTGTTCTTAACAGGAAAAATTATTTTAGAAATTAGGAGTTTATTCAATTCTTTTGAAACGGTCGGTTCTAGTTTAGGTGCATTTTTCAATTTTGTTGGAAAGGTGAGGTTTGCCTGGAAATGACGTGTGTTAGCGATGTTGGGGTTGAAATTTTTAAGGTCATCATACATCCATGCAAATACATCTTTAAATTATTTGAACAATTTGATAAATGCAACTTTTTATTGTTCAGAACATCCCACCCCTAGATTAATGTAATCAGCAGATTGTCATTAGTTCCTGTTTACTTTTTCATATGATAACCAGGAACTATTGGTTTTATAGTTGGATTCATTTTTGAATTTATCTTGAAGATCATAAAAATTTCTCTCTTAATCTAACTATAGATTTAGGTATCGAATTTACCATGTCCAATGAATATTCGGGAGTTCTCGGATTTGGTATTACCATGAAATCGCAAATTATCGCCGGAGTGCATTCATCTATCACCTTTGAAAATTTCTTCCATATGGAAGATAATAATCTGTTGATCATCGTCAAGACTCTCTAGTTCGTGACGTTGTCGAATGTATGGGTCTAACAATAGTTCACGGAGCCCATCCGGGGACAAGCCTTCTGTAAGAAAGAGTTTGGAAGCTACGCTAGCTAATAGATCAGCTTCATAATTATTCAATCTAGGAATAGAATTTACATTGAAAGAAAAAATTTATTCATTAAATTCCATACCTTTGGATTGGTAGCTTTAAGATGTGGAGACAGATAGTGGATATAATATCTTAATTCGCCTAACCACGATTTCGTGAATTCAAACATTTTACCACCTTTGAATGTTCATGTTCACAGCTTTCTATACCTTGCAATAAAAGCCTCATATTTTGCAGTGTTATTAGTACATTCAAATTCTAACCTACATGTAATCAATGTTTTGTTACGTGATGGATCGATAATAACGCAATGCGACCCAAATTCTTTCTTTGGACTTTGACCCGTCGAAACAAAGAGACCAAATTTGATTTTATTAAGTGGCTGAGAGACCGTTGTGTAGAAGTTGTTGGTTGTGTATACAAGTACAACCTCGAATCCACTGTTCGATTGGTGAAGCCTCGGCTATGAAGTTGTCGAAGAAGGTGTCCATTCTTTGTACTTCAGGTGAATCAGTAGCAGGTGTAAATGGTTCATTGGGATCATTCACCGGCAGTGACCGTGAATTTAAGGTAGTGTTCACGATTTACCTTGATCTTGTTGGGCTTGCCGCTCTAGGAGTCACAGGTGAGACCAGTTTGTCGTGAAATAGCCGTGTAGCCGCTCTGACCAGTCCTCCCCTGCTTAAAAATATGTCATACACTTCTGGAATATCCAACAATAATATCAATAACTTGATGAACTTTGGGGTTAGACGATAATCTTATAAGCACATTCCTAATCTGCCTACAACTTTAACACTGGTCTGACTAAGATATTTAGATTTTTCGTGGAGGGTTCAAATTCGCTGCTAATATTCGGACACGTACTCATGGCATCACATTGGATGACACTCCCAGTCTACCATACAATTGTGCACGCTTCTATTAAATATTGAAAGTTAACAAAATGGAGGTACATTTGAGTACTGGCGGGTGGTAGTTTGTGGCTTCTTTTACCGCAGTTTCTAAAGCCACTTTGTTCATTATTTCATTATTTAGAGGAAGGCTTCCTTATCATGAGGATCAATATTGTTCTTAGCTTAAAGTCTTCGGAGGAACTTTGTTCTAAATAACCTTGTTACCAAGAATTCACCACTTTTTTCCATTCATATTCTCAGAACATTTTTGTAGCATAAAATGGAAATTTCTAATACCTCATATAAACATAAATGTTAGCCCTTAACTTTAATATCTTCAACCAAATCATATAATCTAAGTTACCATATGACTCGCTTAGTCCTCACCGTTTAGATTTCTTGGAGGCAAAGTCGTAGCGGTTTTCCAAGAAGGTTTGTTGTCTTATTCCTAGTATTGTAAGGATGTACCGTCTCGAAGTTAGCTTTGAAAGATGCTATCCGAGAAGTGTCCAAAATATTTGGAGCACCTTCTCTGAATCGTCTCTTGTTCAACTACCTCCTTAGGAATCTCTGGAGGTAATCGCTATCCCCGCATTTCTAGAATCGTTTGAATGACGTATTGCAGACTTCTAGATTAAGGCCCTCGGTGATTGGATTAGGGTCGGTTATGGGAAAGGCTTCCAGAATGGGGCTTGTAAGGCCCTTTACTTGAGGAAGCTTCTTCGGTCATCCTTTCAAATATATAACTTGATTTGACAGCTTTTGAACAAATTTAGTTAAGTTTTCTAAATCGGAGTTTTCAAGTTGTGTTTTACTTTGAGCAGGTCTAGGAAGGATTGATCTTCTTTTCTAAAGATGAACTAGTCTCTGTTTCATAGAAGTGTCTTTTAGACTAAGTATGTCTTTCAATCTGGTTGCCTCCTCAAGGCCTCCTAACAACGGGCTTTGTTAGATCAAGTTTAACCCAAATAATCCATACTTGGATGCAAGGCTTTAGTATAGTATACATTAGAAGATTCTCGCATGGAATCTGTAGGGATTCGATTTTAAGTGTTAAGAATCTTGATTAAAGTCTTTAAATTTCTATTTTGGGTTCATTCTTAAGCTAGAAAGCTCGGCGAACTAGGACTTCTGGAGACTTATCATCTCCTAACTTTTCCAAAAAGCACGACTCGAAGTTTTTCCAAGACACGATGGTGGCTGGGTTGTTGGGAAAAGTACCATGTAGATGCATTGCCCTCTAAAGTGTAGGGGAACAACCTATATACTATGTCTTCATGCTCGACATTGTAGAGTCTTATGGCTAACATAAACTTTTTAATGTGACTTCAACGATCTGTTTAGAGTCGGGGTCAAACTTGGGAAGCCACTTCTCGGGATGTTTGGGTAAGGGATGCTGGCTCCAAGTACAACCATCGTGATCCCACGAGCCAAGGTCTAGCATGATTTTTCTGGTTTTCCATTGGTGTAATGGTGTGGAAGGCTGAGAGGGGGAACTTCCTTTGTCGTAAGAGTCTCCTCCCAAAGAAGAAGGGGATGATGGAGGTGGTGAGGGAGGTATTCCGGATCCTCCTGCAAGAGTGAGGATTGATCTGTAGGGTTCACAGTGAGATTAGTGCCTCCAAGTTGTTCTTTGATATCAGAGAAATTTAAAGGTTAACCAAAGCACACTGGCTGCCTCAAACGGGCTAAGGTACTATGTGTTCTTAAGAGAGATTTGCATGGACAATCTCTTTGTATGTCACCACCAGAGGGATTTAATATTGTTGGCTCAACTATGATCCATGGATCAAGCCGCTTGATGTGGTTTTTTGTTTGAGGGGGAATGTTGTCATCTACTTCCTATCACTATAGGTGAGCGATTAGGGCGGGGAGGAGTTCCTAATGACTCCATCTCGTGCCATTAATTAATTTCAAGCCATCCTTCTAGCACCACTTGTTGATGGGCGAAATTGAACGCCACCAAATGGAAGAGTAGATCTGGTCCGGGTTGTCTAAATAACCAAGCCATTTGGGATAACCCACTCTGACAGGTTTAGCTGCCCATAATGATCTAAGTCCTAGAAAACAAAAGAAAACTATACTAAAGAAACTAATCTAAATGAAAATAACAATTAAAACAAACTAATAAACAAATCAACTATTAATATATACATTTTACTATCTAATACTATAATACCTCTACGAAATTTAACATTCAACTGTCAACATAATTAAATCTTAATCACAAATGTACAATATTTACAAATTACAGATTTACATGAAAACCTGCAAAAATCATTTGTAAACTGTCCAAAGATAGCGAAACTATTGTTTTTTATTTTTTATTTTTATAATTTTATGAGAAAGAAATAAACTGAAAAACTATCTAAGCTAAGCAACTAAAATGATAATTCTAACTAAGAATCTAAACTATAAATATACCTATCTAAACTACTTATATTATACTAACAAATTAACTATCAAATAACAAATAACAAACTGACCTGAAGTAACGCTTCAGGCTTGTCCTGTATGCAATAGTTGATTCAACTGTTCGGTGGGAGGAAACCCGCACCGGATTCTCCACGAGCTTCTCGTAAACGGAAAGCTGCTGTTCTCTTCAAATATAAATGACAGGACAAACAAGACATAAAAATCTATAGCAATCTTATAATTTGCAAATCGTCGCAGCTAGATAAATCTGTGTGGAAAGATCTGTACAAAATGATTCATTTAACGAAAAAGGTAAACCTGTAATTCATTAAACTGAAGCAGACTAATTGCTGTATTTTAAAAAAAGAGAGATCAGACATGGACAACATATAAATCAAATCACATCAACATGAAATGAATCATGATAGCTAAAGTAGTTGATAATTAATTGCGAATTGATATGCAAAAAACTTGAAACAAAAGTTTGATATATTGAAAGCGAAAGATGTTACAAGACATCAAATTTCATCTCAATCTGAATCATAAATCCATAGTCTGGTCCTCTCCACAGTGATCATGCCTTATTACAAAAAATTGACAAGTATTTAAAGACTTCCCACAGGGTAAAACATCCCTGTGGGAATTATCAAAACAGTTTACAAAAAATCTGGGGATAATATCCCAAGTCTCTATTTCTGACTCAAGCTAACAACTTAAAACAAAAAATAAATCACAAAAGTATCTCCTAAACTGCTACAACATGCCCAATTGATCATTGTAATTCGTAGGTACTTGAAAAAGGACAATAATAGACAAGATTAGAGGATATTTATTGATATAATTGACAAAAATCTAATTTTTAAGACTAGCTACAGAATCTTGCGATTCTGTAGCTGGTCTAAATTGAACACATAATCGTTTCAAAACCAATTCAAATCTTAAAGAATTATATTCAAACTATTGAACAAGTATTTAATTGCTAATTGGAAACCAAACGAATCATTCAAATCAAAACTGTTATGCTAATTTGAGAGCAAACGAAATCGCGGTCAATCGAATGATAACAGAGATACATGCACTTTGTTCAACATTTGTTATCACCAATTCTGGGTAAACAAAATCTCTTAGATAATTCGAAAGCAATGAAATTATTTTCATGAACCTATTTCAATCGACACAAACTGTAATCGTTTAAACAAATGATCGATGCAATAGTTTATGTCGCCTCAACCATTAGCAAAATCGTTTTTTGAATCCATAACTAACAGAGTTGTTCTTCCGATTTAATAGATTACATCGTATTTATCAAACCAATCACTAATATTGACACATTACACACATAAAGGATCATACCAATTCAAGCCTATGGAATCGTTTCAAAATCAAACCATAAGAACTAAATCAGAGCTGATAGAATCCAACCACAACAAAATCGTATCAAATCAAAACATAGCCGTGTTCTGATTTTAGCACAAAAATCTCCTGTACAGGTCAGATGCAATCAAAATCCAAACGAAAGAAAACCCCATTGATTACATTAATTCAAACCAACAAAATTATTCTAAAGCGAACCAAACCAAGTCAAAACCAATCAATCGCTTCTACTAATCTGAGAACTAAATCGTAGGGATGTCCGAGTTTAGCAAAAAAATTTCCCACTCATGATTCATAACGAAATTATTTTGGTAAAATGAAAGCAACAAAATCATTTTGAATCAAAACGAACAGAGCTATTGAAATCAAATCCAATCAGTTATATTAATCCAAGCCAACTCATAAAACAAAATTAATATTTGAAATTCATACTTGAACAATAAGAAATGGCTTCGATCATGATAACTTGGAATTGATGAAGGCTGTTGCTGCTTCGACGTTCCTGAAGACAATTGAACCGGTGTTTTTTTTCTTTCTTGTCATTAGCTTGAAGCCCGTCTCTTTCTTTTGAAAGCACTGTAACTTTCTCCTCTAATGATTTGATCTTTGATTGCAACAAGGAAACGTTGGTGTAGTAACGCTCTAGCCACACATTACATTGGATGCATGATGGTTGCTCGGGCTCTGGTATCACAGGTGAGGGTTTGTTCCAGTTACCAGGGGTTTCCTTGTTCAGCTTGATTCCTGGGTAGTTTGGATCGTTTTTGAGGCAAGGGGGTAAGTTAGAGACATAGTCATAGGGTTGCTTGGAGCATAGGCCATGGGAATAGGGGTACTCTTCAGCTAGGAAATGCTCAATATCGGAGTCTGAGCCCTCGCTCAACACTATGGGATTTTGGTTGATGTTCTGTTTAGGTTTATTCCTAGCGTACCTCGATATTAATCGAGCATTTTTCTTTCCCCTACTGTCGACAGTAGGATTACCCTTGACTTTCTTACTCATAGGCTTCTTGATGGCCTCAGTCTTGTCTTTTGTACATGGGTTGGTTAGGGTATCGGGTAGGTCGATGTCAGGGCAATCTGAGGGTTTGGCAAGGGTTAGAAGGATATGAAATGGCACGAATGGTCCAGCCAAAGTCTCACTGACTACAACCTTGTCGATTTGAACATACTCCGAATTAGCAAAGCCATTTCTAGATAGAAAGGCTTGCCAATTATTGCCACTACAGTTTAAATGGTGGACGATAATGAGTCTAATTAAGATGTGATGAAAAAGGATGCTATCAGCCTTCTCACGCTTGAATCTCTTAGACATATTGTAAATACTACGCAAGAAGTAATGCGGCATATTCAAAGGATAGCCCACGAAATTCATCAATAACCAGAGGTGATACAAAAATACCAAGCCATACCAACCTTCACAGGTCACAAAATGTTTCACAATTACCAAAAGAACATGCCACCTGGGTTTGAGGGTAGAAATAGGCATACCTTTATCACAGGAAACAACCTTCCTTGATATGAATAGTAATGGCCACGACACCTCGTCGACTTTGGATTTTTTAAACCACCTTTGGCCTATAACTGACAGTCCTGTAGTAGAGCTTATGAATTCTTCATTCAGCTTGAGATGTATGTCACCGACTTTAGCTCTGCACCCATCAAAGGTGAGGGAGAATTGTTGGGCAACCGAAAGGTTAAAACCCTCGAACCTCTATATAAACACCAGCCAACCACTTTTTTCTAAATCCTTATGGGCATTATCGAATAGCAACAGAGTTTGGCTACTGTTTGGCTCTATGTGCACAACCAGTGCCATAGACAGGAGCACACGGTGAGCAGGGTTCACGGGTAAGGGTTTGAGCAGAGTATACGCAGGGTTGATAACTCACATGCTCGCTCAAAAACTAGCAAAGGTGAACCGGGATAGGGGGAAAGCATTAATGATAAAATGTGCGAAGGTGGTGGAGCTAGCTCAGCCCATGCAAAACAATCATTTCTCACAGTACAACCGCCGGCGCATATAATGATTGAAAATTACTATTGCATATATTAAAAACCATGCCATTCAATCAATCAATGAAATCTATGGTAAATTAACCAAACACTTGCGCGAGCAATAGTTTTACCATAGTTTTAAAACCAAAATAATGATTCGAAATCAACACCAAGGGTTAGATCATATGAAGTATGTGTTGTATGAAATGATCACACCAAGGGTATAACCACAATCGTCAATGTGTTTTCATGAAACCAATGTGTAAAAGAAATTGATGAAAGAACATAGAAATCAAACCACCAATGCATCGCAAACTTGATCATAAGAATATCATCACAGTCTTGTAAAACAAAGTCATATTAACAATTAAAAAATGGCAAATGAGTAAAGATCTTGGAGTCTTGACAATTGTGCGACTATAATCAAATTGGAAACGCAATGAACACATAGACAAGAGTAACCAAAATAATCCAGTGACGATTTTAATGTGACTTCGAAAAGAAAGTTTTCACGCTTGCAGTCGTGAAAACGAGAACCAAGGTAAGTGTGCAAACGCACAAAATAATAGTGTCGTTTTATTGCAAATATTGCGATGAAAATCAAGGGTTGCAAAACACTGGTGTAGGCATCTTATAAGGACAGTATAAAAATGCGAATTGGCTACCAACACTTCTCCACTTTATTTCTAAGATCAACAATTTCAACTTCTAACTTATCACATGACTCTTCCTTTTCATTAATTTGAATCTTCAAAAGTTCTTCTACCCTTTTGGCTTCTTCAATTTGGGTCTTGATATGAATAATAGTTTCAAAGATTTTGCTAATCTCATCATCTACCTTCATATCTTCTTTTTCATTCTTTAGTCTTCTGATCTGTACTTCCTTTTCTTCCAATTTAGTCTTATTTCTCTCTTCTTGTTCTTTGAGCATTCCCTTTTAACTTCAATATGTGCCTTTGACTCCTCTTAAGAAACTTCTTAGTGTTATCCAAAAGATAGTTATAGTGTGTATAAAAATGATCACTTCTGTATCTATATAAACCCTCTTCAACTTCATTTTGAAGTTATAATAGATCTTCTTCTATTCTTTCCATGGGATACCTGCCATCAAACTTTACACAAACTTTTTCTAGATCATATTCTTCACTTGAGAAAAATTCAACATCATCACATTTTGAATCATTGCAATCAAGAGTCTTTGGAGATTCTATATCTTCATTTGAAATACTTTTGGGATCTTCCTTTGT
>SNQJ01S0018046.1:22860-34316 GCA_010110895.2 Picea sitchensis | reverse complement strand
AAAAGCTACCAATCCAAGGTATGGAATTTAATGAATAAATTTTTTTCTTTCAATATAAATTCTATTCCTAGATTGAATAATTATGAAGCTGATCTATTAGCTAACGTAGCTTCCAAACTCTTTCTTGCAGAAGGCTTGTCCCCAGATGCATTTTCCGGCGAACTATTGTTCAGGCCATCTGTTCCCGACAACGTCACGAACTAGAGAGTCTTCGACGATGATCAACAGATTATTATCTTCCTGCATATGGAAGAAAATTTTCAAGGCGCGGTGATAGATGAATGCACTCACGACGATAATTTGCGCGATTTCATGGTAATACCAAATCCGAGAACTCCTGAATATTCATCGGACATGGTAAATTCGATACCTAAATCTGTAGTTAGATTAGAGAAATTTTATGATCTTCAAGATAAATTCAAAAAATCGATCAACTATAAAACCAATAGTTCCTCGTTATCATATGAAAAAGTAAACTTAGGAACTAATGACAATCTGCAGTGCATTAATCTAGGGGTAGGATGTTCTGAACAAGAAAAAGTTGCATTTATCAAATTGTTCAAATAATTTAAAGATGTATTTGCATGGATGTATGATGACCTTAAAAATTTCGACTCTAACATCATACAACACGTCATTCCCATGAAACCCCAAACCTCACCCTTTCAACAAAAATTGAGAAAAATGCACCCTAAGCTTGAACCGACCGTCAAAAAAGAATTAAATAATCTCCTAAATGCTAAGATTATTTTCCCTGTTAAGAACACTCAATGGGTTTCTAACCTTGTCCCTGTTCGGAAGAAAAGTGGGGAAATCTGACTATGTGTCGATTTCCAAAACCTTAATAGAGCATCTGATAAAGACAACTATCATGTCCCACCCATGGAATAGATCCTTCAACAAGTATCTGGTTCTGAGAGGCTATCCTTACTGGATGGTTTCTCGGGGTACAACCAAGTCCTGATGTCTCCTCTAGACCAACTTAAAACTACCTTCCGCACTCCATGGGGCACCTATGCTTACAGGAAAATTCCCTTTGGATTGATTAATGTCGGTGCCACTTTCCAGAGAGCGATGGACATCACTTTCTGAGTCTTAATCAATCATTCCATCGTAGTTTATGTAGATGATGTTACTGTATTTTCCAAAAACAAAACTGATCATCTAACTCATTTACGAGTCGTTCTACAGCAATGTCGTAAATACGACATTTCCTTGAATCCTAAAAAATCCATCTTTGCAGTAGAATAGGGTAAACTCTTAGGATTTATTGTGTCAAGCAAGGGGATGATTATCGACCCCAAAAGGACTCAAGTCATCTCGAAACTTCCCCCTCCTACATCCAAAAAGTCTATGCAATCTTTCTTAGGCCAGATTAACTTTGTGAGGAGATTCGTCCCCAGCTTCTCCGAAATGGTCAGACCTTTACAGAATTTAATTAAGAAAGACGCCCAATATCATTGGGGAGCCTTAGAAAATCAAGCTTTTAATGCAATAAAGAAGGCCATAATAGACGCTCCTTCTCTCATGAGCCCCGACTTTTCGCAAGACTTTATGCTCTACACTTTTGCTTCTGACCGTTCCTATGTTTTCGTCCTAACTCAAAAGAATGTCGAGAATAATGAAGTACCCATTGTCTTTATGAGCTGTGCTTTCAAAGGCGCGGAACTTAATTACCCAGTGGTAGATCAGCAAGCCTGTGATGTTTTCAAAGTAGTTAAGCATTTCCAGTCTTATCTTTTGAAATCTAGGACGAAAGTTATTGTCCCTTATCTAGCCGTCAAGAACCTGTTAGTGCAAAAAGAACTAGGAGAAAAAAGGGCTAACTGGGTCACCTCCTTGCAGGAATACAACATAGAAATTACCCCATCTCAGATAGTGAGAGGCCAAGGGTTATGCAAGTTAGTTGCTGACTCATCTCCAGGACAGCAAGAAGAAAGCGATATGTCAAACCTAGGACAGCACAATCAAAATGCAATTGTTGTTCACAAAACTCTGTCAGTCCTTGGAATGACAATATAAAATTATGTCTTGAACATGGATCAGCCCCCCGTCACCTAGATCCCACTAAAAGAAGAGTGTTGATATTAAAGTCTACCTCCTTTCATTTGGTTAATGGTATTTTGTTTCGTCAAAATTTTGATGGCGTACTGATGCGCTGTCTTGAGAAAGACGAAGTAGAAAAAGTCTTACTAGAGTTGCATGCAGGAGAAGCTGGTGGTCATTTTGGCGGTGACACCACTGCTCATAAGGTTTTAAGAGTCGGTTATTACTGGCCCATGCCTTGTGTCATAAGTGTACTATTTGTCAAAAAGCATCAGGGCGGTTACAGAAACCAGCCTTTCCTTTGCAGCCCGTTTCAATAGACTCTCCTTTTCAGCAATGGGGCCTTGATATCATAGGTCCAATCAACCCCCCATCCTCACAATAGCATAATTTTATCATAACAGCCACAGATTACTTTACCCGGTGGTCTGAAGTTGTCGCATTAAGAACTGTGAATACCAGTCAGGTAATTGTCTTTTTAAATTCGAATATTATCACTCGTTTTGGTATTCCTGACTGTTTAGTATTCGACAACGCTTCTTATTTTTCCTCTCTTGAGATGAGCGAGTTCGCTTTAGAAAAAGGAATTAAATTGAAGTATTATGATAGCTATTACCCCCAGGGAAATGGATTGGCAGAATCAACAAATAAGAACTTGATTAAAATCATCAAGAGAACGGTGGCTGAAAATCACAAAAACTGGCATAATGCACTGTTAAACGCGATTTGGGCTGATAGGATAACCCCAAAAGATGCTATAGTTAACTCTCCCTTCTTTCTCGTTTATGGTAGAGAAGCAATTCTACCACCACACATTCTTCTTCCTTCGCTACAGCTATCGCAGAAAATTCAAGAAGAAGATTGTCCCCCTTTGGAAAACCGAATTAACGCTTTGATGAAACTGGAAGAGGTAAGAGCCCAAGCTAAATGTAAGTTAGATCAGCATCAACTAGTAGTTAAAATCTGGTTCGATTCTAACTCTGCCTCTGATAGGAATTTTGAAGTAGGTGACCTCATCTTGAAATGGGACAAACCGCATGAGGGAAAGGGAGAGCACACGAAATTTCAAAACTTATGGCTTGGCCCGTTTTTAATTGCTGAGAAGATGGGTCCCATCTCTTTCTGATTGCAGAATCTAGAAGGGCAGCCTGACACCTATCCGGTGAATGGCCAAGCCCTGAAAAGATACTTCACTTGATGACAACCCTTGTATATGATGTACATATTTTGCTTTTGTTTGCTTTTCTTTTGTTGTTTTGTTTTTTATTTCTCCTTTGCGCTTATCAATTTATTTTTTTGAAATACACATACCTGCATGCTGAGCTATTCGGACAAAGAAAACAGAAAATTCCTTCACTGAAATGACTACTGAAAAATTTTTATAAACATCAATTGTATACTTCTGAAATTTACATCTGTGTTGGCAAAAAATGTTGTTTGAAAGAAGTGAACTGATTTTGATCTCTGAGTAAAGCCTGTCACGATCATCCATTATCTTTTTACGTTGTCCCTATTCCTTAAGGGAATGACTCAGAAGATGTNNCGTTAAAAAACAAAATAAAAGATTTGTGGGAAGTGCTTGTAAACCCATCGGGATGCTGAATAGGTTTGCTAGCAGCGGGTAAATGCATGCATGACGCCAAGAAAACTTCGTCGGGGTACTGAACAGGCCCGCTGGCAGCGAAGCAATGTCGGGTATATGACAATTCGTAAATATGAAACCTCTGACCTTAAAATGTCCTTTATTCTGATCCGGAACTTCTTGGCAGGATACAGATATCAGAGTGGGTTAAATGGCAACCCTGTCGAGGCTATGGATGCCTGCTAGTAGCAGTGGCTCTGTCAATAGTATTGGGGATTATATCTTTAATATCATGGCTCTCTTGTCTTAAGACCGTCATCAGTTTTCATCCTTTAAACACTGCTGGAATATTTGATCATTGATGATTTTTAAACAATTTTCTGGTTATTTCTGTTGGAATTATTCTTGTTACCCTAATCGAAATTTGTTCTTTTGGCAGAGATAACTTCTTCTACCAGTGTGTCGCCATCGTTGGCAGCCAATTCGCATTTTTATACTGTTCTTATAAGCTTCCTACACCAGTGTTTTTCAACCCTTGATTTTCATCGCAATATTTGCAATAAAACGACACTATTATTTCGTGCGTTTGCACACTTACCTTGGTTCTCGTTTTCATGACTACAAGCGTGAAAACTTGTTTTTCGAAGTCACATTAAAATCCTCACTGGATTATTTTGGTTACTCTTGTCTATGTGTTCATTGTGTTTCCAATTTGATTATAGTCGCACAATTGGCAAGACTCCAAGATCTTTACTCATTTGGCATTTTTTTAATGTTAATATGACTTCATTTTACAAGACTATGATGATATTCTTATGATCAAGTTTGTGATGCATTGGTGTTTTGATTTCTATGTTCTTTCATCAATTTCTTTTACACATTGGTTTCATGAAAACACATTGACGATTGTGGTTATACCCTTGGTGTGATCATTTCATACAACACATACTTCATATGATCGAAGCCTTGGTGTTGATTTCAAATCATTATTTTGGTTTTAAAACTATGGTAAAACTATTGCTCGTGCAAGTGTTTGGTTGATTTACCATAGATTTCATTGATTGATTGAATGGCATGGTTTTTAATATATGCAATAGTAATTTTCAATCGTTATATGCGTCGGCGGTTGTACTATGGGAAATGATTGTTTTGCATGGGTTGAGCTAGCTCCACCACCTTCGCACATTCTGTCATTAATGATTTCCCCTATCCTGGTTCACTTTTGCTAGTTTTCGGGCAAGCCTGTGAGTTATCAACCCTGCGTATACTCTGGTCAAACCCTTACCCGTGCACCTTGCTCACCGTGTGCTCCTGTCTATGGCACCAGTGGTGCGCATAGAGCCAAATGGTAGCCAAACTATGTTTCTATTCGATAATGCCCGTAAGGATTTAGAAAATAGTGGTTGGCTAGTGTTTATACAGAGGTTCGAGGGTTTTAACCTTTCGGTTGCCCAACAATTCGCCCTCACCTTTGACGGGTGCAGGGCTAAATTCGGTGACATACAACTCGAGCTGAATGAAGAATTCATAAGCTCTGCTACAGGACTGTCGGTTACAGGCCAAAGGTGGTTTAAAAACTCCAAAGTCGACGAGGTGTCATGGCCATTACTATTCATATCAAGGAAGGTTGTTTCCTGTGATAAAGGTATGCCTATTTCTACCCTCAAGCCCAGGTGGCACGATCTTTTGGTAATTGTGAAATAGTTTGTGACCTGTGAAGGTCGGTATGGCATGGTATTTTTGTATCACCTCCGGTTATTGATGAATTTCATGGGCTATCCTTTGAATATGCCACATTACTTCTTGCGTAGTCTTTACAAGATGTCTAAGAGATTCAAGCGTGAGAAGGATGATAGCATCCTTTTTCATGACGGCTTAATTAGACTCATTATCGTCCACCATTTAAACTGTAGTGGCAATAATTGGCAAGCCTTTCTATCTAGAAATGGCTTTGCTAATCCGGAGTCTGTTCAAATCGAAAAGGTTGTGGTCAGTGAGACTTTGGTTGGACCAGTTGTGCCATTTCATATCCTTCTACCCCTTTCCAAACCCTCGGATCGCCCTGACATCGACCTACCCGATACCCTAACCAACCTGTATACAAAAGACAAGACTGAGGCCATAAAGAAGCCTATGAGTAAGAAAGTCAAGGGTAATCCTATTGTCGACAGTAGGGGAAAGCAAAATGCTCGATTAATATCAAGGTACGCTAGGAATAAACCTAAACAGAACATCGACCAAAATCCCATAGTGCTGAGCGAGGACTCGGACTCCGATATTGAGCGTTTCCTAGCTGAAGAGTAACCCTATTCCCATGTCCTATGCTCCAAGCAACCCTATGACTATGTCTCTAACTTACCCCCTTGCCTCAAAAATGATCCAAACTACCCAGGGATCAAGCTGCACAAGGAAACCCTTGGTAACTGGAACAAACCCTCGCCTGTGATACCAAATCCCGAGCAACCATCATGCATCCAATGTAATGTGTGGCTAGAGTGTTATTACACCAACATTCCCTTGTTGCAATCAAAGATCAAATCATTAGAGGAGAAAGTTACAGTGTTGTCAAAAGAAAGAGACAGGCTTCAAGCTAATGACAAGAAACAAAAAACCACTGGTTCAATTGTGTTCAGGAACGTCGAAGCAGCAACGGCCTTCGTCAATTCCAAGTTATCATGATCGAAGTTGTTTCTTACTGTTCAGGTATGAATTTCAAATATTAATTTTGTTTTATGAGTTGGCTTGGATTAATATAACCGATTGGATTTGCTTTCAATAGCTCTATTCATTTTGATTCAAAATGATTCTGTTGCTTTCATTTTACCAAAATAATTTCGTTATGAATCATGAGTGGGAAATTTGTTTTCTAAACTCGGACATCCCTACGATTTAGTTCTCAGATTAGTAGAAGTGATTGATTGGTTTTGACTTGGTTTGGTTCGCATTAGAATAATTCTATTGGTTTGAATTAATGTAATCAATGGGGTTTTCTTTCGTTTGGATTTTGATTGCATCTGACCTGTACAGGAGATTTTTGTACTAAAATCAGAACATGGCTATGTTTTGATTTGATATGATTTTGTTGTGGTTGGATTCTATCGGCTCTGATTTAGTTCTTATGGTTTGATTTTGAAACGATTCCATAGGCTTGAATTGGTATGATCATTTATGTGTGTAATGCGTCAATATTAGTGATTGGTTTGATAAATACGATGTAATCTATTAAATCGGAAGAACAACTCTGTTAGTTCTGGATTCAAAAAACGATTTTGTTAATGGTTGAGGCGACATAAACTATTGCATCGATCATTTGTTTAAACGATTTCAGTTTGTGTCGATTGAAATAGGTTCATGAAAATAATTTCATTGCTTTCGAATTATGTGAGAGATTTTGTTTACCCCGAATTGGTGATAACAAATGTTGAACGGAGTGCATGTATCTCTATTATCATTTGATTGACCGCGATTTCGTTTGCTCTCAAATTAACATAACAGTTTTGATTTGAATGATTTGTTTGGTTTCCAATTAGCAATTAAATACTTGTTCAATAGTTTGAATATAATTCTTTAAGATTTGAATTGGTTTTGAAACGATTCTGTGTTCAATTTAGACCAGCTACAGAATCGCAAGATTCTGTAGCTAGTCTTAAAAATTAGATTTTTGTCAATTACATCAATAAAATATCCTCTAATCTTGTCTATTCTTGTCCTTTTTCAGGTACCTACGAATTACAATGATCAATTGGGCATGTTGTAGCAGTTTAGGAGATACTTTTATGATTTAGTTTTTGTTTTAAGTTGTTAGCTTGAGTCAGAAATAGAGACTTGGGATATTATCCCCAGATTTTTTGTAAATTGTTTTGATAATTCCCACAGGGATGTTTTACCCTGTGGGAAGTCTTTAAATACTTGTCAATTTTTTGTAATAAGGCATGATCACTGTGGAGAGGACCAGACTATGGATTTATGATTCAGACTGAGATGAAAGTTGATGTCTTGTAACATCTTTTGCTTTCAATATATCAAACTTTTGTTTCAAGTTTTTTGCATATCAGTTCGCAATTAATTATCGACTACTTTAGTTATCATGATTCATTGCATGTTGATGTGATTTGATTTATATGATGTCCATGTATGATCTCTCTTATTTAAAAATACAGAAATTAGTCTGCTTCAGTTTAATGAATTACAGGTTTACCTTTTTCGTTAAATGAATCATTTTGTACAGATCTTTGCACACAGATTTATCTAGCTGCGACGATTTGTAAATTATAAGATTGCTGTAATTTTTTATGTCTTGTTTGTCCTGTCATTTATATTTGAAGAGAACAACAGCTTTCTGTTTACAAGAAGCTCGTGGAGAATCTAGTGCGGGTTTCCTCCCACCGAACAGCTGAATCAACTATTGCATACAGGACAAGCTTGAAGCGTTACTTCAGGTCAGTTTGTTATTTGTTATTTGATAGTTAATTTGTTAGTATAATATAAGTAGTTTAGATAGGTATATTTATAGTTTAGATTCTTAGTTAGAATTATCATTTTAGTTGCTTAGCTTAAATAGTTTTTCAGTTTATTTCTTTCTCATAAAATTATAAAAATAAAAATAAAAAACAATAGTTTCGCTATCTTTGGACAGTTTACAAATGATTTTTGCAGGTTTTCATGTAAATCTGTAATTTGTAAATATTGTACATTTGTGATTAAGATTTAATTATGTTGACAGTTGAATGTTAAATTTCGTAGAGTTATTATAGTATTAGATAGTAAATTGTATATATTAATAGTTCAGATTTGTTTATTAGTTTGTTTTAATTGTTATTTTCATTTAGATTAGTTTCTTTAGTATAGTTTTATTTTGTTTTTCTAGGACTTAGATCGGCCAACAGAGTCGCTAAACCCATTAGGGTGGGTTATCCCAAACGGCTTGGGTTATTTAGACAACCCCGGACCAGATCCACTCTTTCAGTTGGCGAGCGTTCAATTTCGCCCGTCAACAAGAAGTCAAATAAATTCTTGAATCGCTCAAAAATCTTGGATGGGATCATGGAAAGTCAAAGATCACCATATGATAAATCAGGTCTTGGATACAAAGAAGAAGCTACACATGTTGAAGCAAGCACCTCAAAGAAGCATGAGGTAAGTCCATCAAAGAAGGAAGGCAATGTTGCAAAGCAACCATCTACACAAAGCAAGGAAAATTTCAAAAGAACAAAGCAAGGAAGACATCAAGAAGTTATCTTTGGGACACCAAAGCAAACGTATGAAAGTATTTTTCATGGGAATTGTTATTCATGTAATGAATATGGTCACAAATCTTTTGAATGTAGATCTGATGAAAGAAGATATAATGGAAGATTTCATAAAACCATAAGGTGTTGGAGATGTGATCAAGTAGGACACATTGTTGTTCACTGTAACACCATGAGATGCTACAGCTGTAGTGGATTTGGCCACAAATCCTAGGAGTGTTGGAACACAAGAAGAAATTCTATGATGAGGACTTAAAATAGCATTGCTAGAAGAAGGAATGAAGTAAGGAAGGGAGACATATTTGAAAATATGGATGCTCACATCTCAAGTTCTGAGGAGAAAGGACATCTACAGAACTGGGTGAAGAAGTCAGAGCAGCTAGAACTTAATGAAATACTAAAGGGAATTTCAAATGTGTCATCTACTAATGCATACGTGGGTGACAGTGGTATCAGTTGCGTACATACGCAGGCTGACCTTGTATAGGTCACGTACATACACGAGTTGTATGTGCAGCAGGCCGCGTATATGTGGTGAAGCCTAAGGAAAATGGCTATGCACAAGCATTGGAGTTTGATGTGATGGTATAACTCTGTGATGTAGGGTCTGACATGGTTTATTATAGGTTCTGACACTATTTTTTGTAGGTTTTCATGATTATATATTGGATTATATAAGGCAATGATGTAAAATAAATCTTGGATGCATGGCACTAACCCATGAGTATGGATTGATGCATTTTATGTTGAAGAACAATGTTGGTTATGACAGTGAAGTTATGACACTTTAGTTATGTGATATATCTTGATGATTTATTGGTAGATGCACATGGTTAGCATATTAGTGGATGGACATGGTTGGAATATTGGTGGATGCACATGGTTTGCATATTGGTAGATGCACATGTTGGCATGTTGATAGAGGCATATGACTGATACATTCCATGGATGATATCTTTTGGCACATTGAATGATGTTGATGTACATGGTTGATGTACATAGGTGTTGTGCATGATGAGCACACATTTTGGTACAAGATGTACTTGGTGGATATTTTACTCATGATTCTCTATTTTATTGTTGACATATCTGTTGTTTCATGATGGTTGGTATGTCATGAGTTTGATGCATGAACAAGTCCAAGGATCGTTATATGGTAGCATATTATTGATCTTGCAGAGAAGATAGGGGGAGACACACCCATATGGGGAGTCATTCTTCTTCCCATGATTCTAGAAGGAGATATTTATCAGATGCATACCTAGAAAAGAGCCCTATATTTGAAAAAAGAGCACAGAGGCATAATTCTAGGAGGATCGATGGTCACAAGGGGAGTATGAGCGATGTATTTTCAGCATTACATCAGAGTGATATCCCTTGTTCAAAAAGAGAGAGATTATTCAGAGGAATATCAAAGGCATTCAAACAGGGGGATTAGTCCCAAGAAGATTTCAAGCAAGAGGAGAAGCCCCAAGAGAAGAATGGCCCTTTGCCATTGATTTCAAAGGGGGAGAGATAGTCACATTGATGTGATTGATGATTATTGATTGGCAGAGATAGTCACATTTGGGATAGATAGTCACATTGACTATTGATGTATAGCATCCCTTATCTACATGTTGACATCAATAATTGGTAATTGGTGTTTACATCAATGTTGGTATTGCCATCAATGCCAAAGGGGGAAATTGTTGGATCATGTTGTCATTGATGCCAATGGTTTGATTGATTGATGTCATTGATTGATGTCAAATGATTGATTGATGTCAAGTGATTGATTGATGTCAAAGGATTGATTGATTGATGATTGATGTAATGTAATATGTATTATCCTTTATGAGAAAGCATAGATGAATATGGACCAATGATTTGTCATTGATATGATGAAGATGGATCAATGAGTTGTCATTGATACATGATGAAGATGGATCGATGTGGTTTCATTAGGATATGATGCATTGTTGGAAAAATGTATAGATGGCTCATTATTATCTTATCATGATTGATAAAGTGCACAAATGGATGAACTCCAAAGTGGTCCCCTTACGGTGAAAACCCTCAAGGGAAGACGCTTGCGGATTGAGTTATCCTAGAAAAATGGTTGGAGGACCCATGCTTGTATATGTAATAATAAGATGAAGATAAGTGAATTTGTTAGTGAAACTATCCTAGATGGATAGTTCTTGTCATTCCATTTCTTGTGGTATGTGGAACGTCACATAACTCCTCACGGTTAGAGAGTTATGGCCATGAGAATTTGGAGAACCCGGGTTTGGGTAATGGACCCAAGTTTGTTTGATGGATAATGGTATGATTTTCTGATATATTTGTAGGTAAGACTATTCTATATGGATATTACATGTCATGCCATTTCTGGTGGTATGTGGAACATCACATAACTCCTCACGGTTTGAGAGTTATGTCCTTAATAAGTTGGAGGACCCTCATATGTTGGCTTGAATCCCCAAAAGGTCAAAGAAGTCAAAGAGCTTGCAAAGAAGAAATTATTATTTAAATTATAAAGTAAAGTGACAAAGTCAAGATGGATTATTTAAATAATAAAGTGAAGTGACAAAATC
>SNQJ01S0018045.1:99327-130192 GCA_010110895.2 Picea sitchensis | reverse complement strand
GATTTTTGTCCCCTTCCATTGTGGTTTAATCCTTTGTGGTTGCAAGACTCAAGAGAAATGGAAATAATAAAAGAGACCTATATCCAATCAATACAAGGATCCCATTCCTTTATGTGGGAGGAAAAACACAAAGCGATAAAGTTAAATGGATGAAATCTCCTATGAACATCCAACGTGCGAAAGATTAGACATACAAAACCAATTAAGGAGCTTGTAATATAATATTGAAATAATATAAGTGACCTAGCAAATTTTACTGAACGAGCAGAGTCTATACAAAAATCTCCATCTATCTAACAATAAAGAGGATCAACATTGGAGGCTAAAGTCAATAAGTGTGTCGCTAAAATTTCGGGACAAGAAAAAATCCTTCTTCCATAAGCAAGCAAAGGAAAGACTACAAAGAAATAATGTAAAAGAGATCAACCTGGATAATGGAGAAAGGATATCCAAGTTCGATGTCATTAAAGAGGTGACCCACTCTCATTTTAAAATATTATTCATGGAGGAGGAAGAAACTAGTCTTCGTTCAATGTTTAAAATGCTTTAAGGGATGCCATGTATAGTCATAGTAGAGGAAAATGAAGAGCTAGAAAAGGAAATTGAAGAAGAAGATGTGAACATGATCCAGATTGGATCATTATATTATTTTTCATCTATCTCGATGATTTATGGGTGAAAAAAATGGACGAATAAACTTGTAGAGCCATTTTAGTGATTGGTCCAAATTTGGAAATGAGGGTAAAAAAAATCGTTTAAAATCTTCTGGAGCCATTTTGAGGCATCAAACAACACTTTTTTATGGTCCAAACCTTACTATGGAGCTGTAGTATATATTATACATGCTAATACCTCTCAAAAGGTGCAAGAATCACCTCAATCAAAGTGTGTATGAGAAAGTTATGCCCCTTGCAAGTTGACCTACCGTATTTAACACCATGGTGTGAGTGGATGCCACATTAGCCCCCGTTACTTAAACATGTGGGGCTAGCGACATAGTGGATTTTCTAAGAACAAAATTTCCAACCCTGATCACTAATTGAGGGTTGAGGAAGTAAATTTCATAACACTAGACATTTGTCAAGCTATGTTAAATATCGGGCCACTAGGAGGAGAAAGGGTTCCATTCTATGTTATTGTATTTTGTTCCATGGCAGAGCAGAAAAACTAGGAGTGAGAAAATTAGAGAGAATAACAAAGGGGGTTACTGTTATGTAGCAGTATAATGGGCCACAAGTCTCAGGTAACTCTATACAGAGTTCCTTCTCCTTTGTACTTGCATTATTTCCATACAAGAGAAAAGAGAGTAGAGCAACCTCACCTTCTAGATAGGTTTCTCCTGTAAGGGTTTCCCATAGCAATATTTGTGTTATTTTTTGGATGGTGTGATTGTATTTTATTGTTCTATATTTTCCAAATTTTATCTATTTCATGCATAAACATAAAATCCTTAACTAAATATTATGGAATCTAAAGGAATTTAACCTTCATAATGTAGATTTTAGTTTTATTTATCATATATGTTGTGACGAATTGTTTCAGTGGCATATCCATGATATTTTACAAATCATATTAATATCATAGATAGTTTTCTTTGAGTATTTGTGGGAAGTTGAAAGATCCATGAATCAACTTAAAGAGAAGTTACATAAACCCTATTCATAACAACCCTTGAGATTCAACAAAAGAGAGATTTGAGAGGTTGGAAGATAATGAAGACTCGGAAAATCACAGAAAAAAACCCAAGAAAGTGCAGTCGAGTTCGATTGTCATTAACCCTTCACTGCCCATATTCAAGATGGAAGAGAAAGTGGACATAAATCCATACCAACGTGAGATAGATGCATTAAATCTTAATCATTGGTTTCAACATCTAAAATTTTATTTTAGCGTTCACCATATAGATGAAGAGAAAAAGATTTCATTTGCTATATTGAAGATAGAGGGCCATGCTTTAACTTGGTGGGAAATCCATATGAAAACACTCAGGATAGAGGGTGATCCACCAATATTACTTCGGAGGAATTCAAAACCCTCATCAAGTCCCAATTCTACCTTATAGGGTATGTAGAGGACCAATGGATCCAGTGGCATTACTTCAGGTAGAGGTAGGGGTAGAGTGTATAGGAGTACACCACTGAGTTAAAAAATATGGCCATCATGTTGGGTATCTCTCCCAAGAACCCAGATGTATTCCTCAAGTATCTGAGGGGTTTACAAAGTCATCTAAGAAAGTGGGTGATGCTCTTCAAGATAGGGAGAATGGATGAGGCATGTGTACAAGCATAGTACTTGGAAAACATAGGCCAAAAGAATGGCCATCCAAGTGGTTCTGAGAAAGCATAGTACTAGGGAGCTTACAAGGAGGAGACAAAGAAGTGGAAAGGGGGAAAACATACGAAGACAACAACCACTACACATCAATGCAAACATCCCATCAACCATTACAATCATTACAACATTGATGACCACACTGAGGAAAATTGTTGGAAACTACATCCAGAGTTGAACCCAAATAACTGCAAGAAGGATGGAAAGGAAAAGAACCTTCTAGACACAGATTTGAGCAATTAGGTTGAAATTATCTCTGATGTGGATGTAAATATTGTTTTCACATATGCTCATAAGGAGGTGAATCTGATTATCCTTCATCACTGGGAAGAGAAGGAGATGACCAAGCTCTTCCACATCAATATTTAGGTCAATAAGGCCAAGATAGATCCTTTGTTTGACTCTAGTTCACAAGTTAATCTCATAGCAATGCATATGGTTAGCATAGCTTGGATTGGAGGTTCATGATCATCCTAGCTCCTATTCATTGGGTTGGGTAAACAAGGATGCACAAATCAAGGTAACAAAGTAGTGCAAGATTAAATTTGTTGTAAGTGTTGATTTTATATATGAAGTAGAATTGGATGTAGTACCACTGGAAGTATGCATAGTATTGTTTGAAAGACCCTACATGTATATGAGGGATGTTATATTCATGCAAAGATCCAACTAGTACCACCTCATCAAGGATGGGAAATCCTTCATCATTAATGCACACAAAGGAAAGTCAAAAGTTCCATTGGTAAGTGCCAATCAAGATAATAAACTGATTGGTTTTTGAAATAAATATGTTTTACTCTTCACAAAGGAAAATCAATCTAGTGTAGAGTTGTTAAAAGTAAGGACATCCCTAAAAGGGTGTAATAAGGAGTCGAAAAATGAATCGGAGGAGTTTTTAAAGGCATACAGAGGATTGTTGTAGGAGCTTAACGGGATACCACCTAAAAGGGAAGTGGAGCACAAAATATAATTATTTCTTGAATCCCCCTTGCCTAATATTGGGTTGTATAGATAGTCTGTTACGGAAGAAACTAAATTAAAGAAGCACTTGTAGCATTTGTTTGAGTAGGGTGTGATTTGACCAAGTACCTCACCTTGTGGGTCATCCATCATAATTGTGCCCAAGAAGGATGGGAATTGGAGAATATGTATCGATTACAAGGAATTAAACAATATTACAATGAAGAATCGGTACCCTCTGCCCAGGATCAATGATCTGTTGGACTAGCTACAACATGCCAAGTACTTCACTAAGCTGGATTTGAAATCAGGATATCACTAGGTATGAGTCAAAGAATAAGATACATGGAAGACTACCTTCAAGACAAGGCAAGGTTTGTATGATTAGTTGGTTATTCCACTCGGTTTATGAAACACAACAACTACATTTATGAGACTAATGAATGATGTTTTATGCCCTTATCTAGATTCATTTGTTATTGTCTATTTGGATTATATACTGGTTTATAGTGCTACCTAGGAGGAGCACATCTCACATCTTATGCAGGTGTTAGAGACCCTAAAGAAGCACCAATTGTTGGCCAATCTCAATAAATGCAAGTTTTTTCAACAATATTTGATGTATTTGGGGTATGTGAATGATCGAGGCGAGCTCAAGATAAATCCCACCAAGATGGAGGCCATCATGAAATGGCTAATTTCAACAAATTGAATAGAAGTTGGGATCTTTTTTGTGTTGAATTATTGTAACTTCGAAGAATATTCTACTTATATTTGAGTCATTATTGTATAGATCAAATCCCCTTTTGTGGATTGATCAAGTCGGGTCTTGTATAAGATCAAAACACCTTTTGTGGAATGATCAAGTCAGGTCTTGTATAATATCAAATCCCGTTTTGTGGATTGGTCAACATGTATTTTTATGGTGGTATTTGTACAGTCAACCCCTAGTAATTGTAAAGTGGTTTTAGCCACTTCTAGGAGAAGTCGGCTCCACCAAGTGAAGAGTCACAACCCTAGCGCCACCTCATAACTTGTATTTATATGTGAGGATGGTGTCTCATTTGAACACACTAATCACACTACAACTATGAAGAAGTGCGCAAGTCCTGGAGGAGTAGTTGTTGCAACTGGGGGTGACTTCAAGGAGGGATCTTGGTCTATGTCTTGGTATTTCTTGGTTAAGTGGTGTGCTACTCTTCCTAGTGAAGGAGTAGAGGAGGATATCATGTCCTCCTCTTCATCTACTTCTTCTACAATAGTAAATAGATTGTGTTAGGAACCTAACCTCCCTAAACCCTCACATAGGTAGAATAATATATTTTCCATGTAATAAAGGTCGACATTAGTTAGCAATGCCTATTTAATAAATGTGAACAAGTCAATGTAAGAAGAACTAATAGAATGTTTTGCTTCTAGAAATATCTTCCTCTAGAATGTTCTTTAGAAAATAGAATTAGTATAAATAAGAGCAGGAAGCATGAGAAATATTTGTCTTAAGAATTATTGTAATATAGTGTTGCTATGTTGGAGGTTTCTCCCTCGAAGAGGCAAGTGAACATTGTTTTTTTATCAATAAAGGTATCATTTTTTGTTGTGGTTCTCTACATTTTGTTGTTCCACTTCTATTTTCTGCAGTATTTATTTTTTCTTTTTACTATAATAGATCTAGTACCTAACACGTGGTATCAGAGCACTTTCCTCTGCAGAAAATGTGGGAATTTTTTTTTCAAGGTAGAGACGTGTAGTGTCGGTGTATTTAAAGCATAGATATCTATCGCTCAGTGGGTAAAACTATGGTGGCGAAAAATACACGTAGGAAATATAGAAGGTTTCACGAAGTTACTTAGAAACAAGCGTTTCACCTTGTTGGAAACATTTGTAACCCATGTTGGTACCCCTCAAGTAGTATCACATCAGACATAATCTGTACACTAATCTGTACACTACCATCACTCCCATGTACCAACAGGTATATCGAGAGTCCCCTAGGTCTCCTAAAACCATCTCTAGATAATTTGATCAGTCGCCTAACTGCTATAGTGACACTAAGAACAACACTTGGGAAGATACTCTCTAGTACCTGGGTAATTGGGTAGTATGACTAAGGGTACAATCAAGCCTCCTTAGTTGGTGCCCTGATATATTGAGCCAAGTACTATTGTTCGACCCCGCGAGTATATCATAGAGTTATAGAATAGGGAAAACCCTTGTCTTAGGAACCCTATAAACCCTAACCCTTGGGAAAGAAACAAAATAGAAAAGGAACATATGAGACCTATTTTCATGCAACCCTGCCTCCTTCATTCTAGTTGGAAAATAATTCCTATAGAATTTTTCATGTTAATAGTTTGGGCACTTAGTTACTGCAATATTCTTCAGGTCGGATTATAAATTTGCAGGAGTATAGTGGTCCCATCAACAACCTTATTCGAGACCCATCCCATTGGATTCCTCTCTTCACCCTGATCACCATGATACTTATCATTTTTAAGATCTTTTTTTCCATGGACCCAACCCCCTTCTTGACACCCTTATTTGTTACCTATCACATTGGATTCCCCTTTTCACCCTGATCATCATGGTACCTATCACTTATAAGACTTTTTTTATGTGGCCCCACCCACCCTTCTTGACACCCTTATTTGGAACCTATCCCATTAGATTTCCCTTGTCTCCCTTATTGCAATGATATATATCACCTATCAACTTTTTTTTCTATGGACCCACTCCCCACTTTCCACATGGCCAACACTCGCACCCAAGAACTACAGGCCAAAATCAGACAGAACAAGTCCCAGTTTGACCCTCTTGAGGACCAAGTCTAGAACAAATTTTTCTGAGTTAACGACCAATTTTCCAAAGATGACAGTCGATTTGAACAATTAGAGGGAAAACTTGACACTCTCAATACCACTCTCTACTAATTTTTGAATCGATCCTAGGACCCCCATTCCTTGAACAAACTTGCCAAGTAGATGGTGCTAACTCTTCCCATACTATGGCCTTTCATTGTGACCCCCGTCTTCCCTGAGTTGAGGTCAATAAATTTAATGGATCTAATCACATAGACTGGGTCATCCAAATTGAGCATTATTTTTCTTTGCATGGAATTATCGATGAGTTGGAAAAACTTCGTTATGTTGTTCTCTATCTGGATTATGAATGTTATCAATGGTTTCAATGGCGTAAAAATGCATGCCAGGGATATGTTGCTTAGACCCATTTTTTTGCAAATCTTTATGACCACTTTGACACTGACACCCACTATTTAGGTCATTTGACCAAGTTGAAATAGTCTAGCACAATGGAAGACATTATAACCACCTTTGAGTACTTGGCTTTCAAAACATAGGGCATGACAAATGCCTTCTTCAAGGAATGTTTTATCAATGGCCTAAATGATGAAATCTGATCCCAGGTCATAATGGCTCACCCCCAGACTTGGTTGGAAGCTACTAAACGTGTCAAAGAAGCACAACAGGTTGTATTTTCCCAAAACCAAAAACCATATTTTATTCCTTTCCCTTGACCTACCAATCCTAGCCCTCACGCGACCCCTCTCAAGATCCAAAAATTAACTTGGGCAAAAATGGTTAAACATCAACTCAAGGGTCTTTGTTATAATTGTGATGGGAAATATTTTCTCAGGCACAAGTGTAAGGAACATAAGATTTTTATGGGAATTTCTAAGGATTTTGTTGACAAGGAGGTTGAAGTCCCCCCTGTGGAAGAGCTACCCCCAACATATGATACTACTCTTCCAGCTAACCCACCAGAAGTTGAACCATCGATTTCGCTACATGCCCTCACTGGCTTCTTTACTCCCCAAACCCTCAAACTAATCAGCTACATTAAGAACAGGAAATTCATAATCCTTGTTGACAATGGAAACATCCATAATTTTATTCACCATCGCATTTCCTGGGAAATTAATTGTTATATCTATGTTGACAACAATTTTCAAAAAAATGATTGTCAATAGTGGTTCCATGAAATGTGGTGGGCGTTGTGAAAATGTGCACCTAAAAATTGGTCAGTACCACCTGAAATATCATATGTTTACTATCAACATGGGAAATTGTGATATTTTGTTCGGTGTTGAATGGTTACACACCCTCGGTCCCATCCTCAGGAATTTTAAGGAAAAAACCATGCAATTCTAACACGAGGGATAGAAATATAAGTTCCAAGGAATCACAACAGGCTCCCCCAAGATCATCAGTTCCCATCAAATGGAAAAGCTCCTCAAAAAAGGTCATTCAGGAATTATTTCCCAACTCCATTCCATTCAAGAAGTTGAGACAACCTCTATGCATCCTGACCTCCAATCTATCCTCTCCAAACACCAAGTTGTTTTTCCACTCCCCATGGATTTCCTCCTTCCCGTGGTGTTCATGATAATTTCATTCCTTTCATCCCATGCAATATTTCTCCCAATGCTTGCCCTTATCATCATCCCTTTTCCCAGAAGAATGAAATTGAGAATATTATTCAAGAATTTCTCAACAAATTTGTTATTTGTCCTAGTACCAACCCCTATTCTTCTCTTGTGGTCATGGTCCTCAAGAAAGAAGGCACTCGGTGCATGTGTTCAGACTTTCGCACCCTCAACAAACTCACCATCAAAGACAAATTTCTCATTCCTATCATTGATGATCTATTGGATGAATTAGGTGATGCTCAATACTTTACTAAACTTGATCTTCATTTTGGCTACCACTAGATATGTATGAAAGAGAAATACATTCCCAAGACTACATTTAGAAATCATGAGGGTCACTATGAGTTCTTGGTAATTCCCTTTATCCTATGTAATACTCCCTCCACTTTCCAAAGTCTCATGAATCCTGTCTTTCGTCATTTTCTTCGTCATTTTGTCTTAGTTTTCTTTAATGATATTCTCATCTATAGTAAAACTTGGATATCACATCTTTCCCATGTGGATCAAGTTCTCTGTCTACTCTCTCAGCACCAACTTTTCCTCAAATAATCTAAATGTTCCTTTAAAGCCTCGAAAGTGGATTACTTGGGTTTTATTGTCGACAAGGATGGTGTATCCTAAGAAAATTGAAGCTATGCAAGATTGGCCTCACCCTAAAACTCTTAAATGCTTGCGTGGTTTTCTAGGTTTAACGAAATATTATCGCAAGTTTGTTCAAAATTATGCCAAAATTACAACACCTCTCACTGCTCTCCTTAAAAATAATGCTTTTACTTGGACTCTGGTAGCTAATCAATCCTTCCATGCCTTGAAATAGGCTATGTGCACAAATCTTGTCCTAGCCCTTCCCAACTTCACAAATACTTTTGTCCTGGAATGTGATGCTTTAGGGAAAGGAATTGGGGTAGTCCTCATGCAATATGGTTGGCCTTTGGCCTTCACTAGCAAACAACTTTCGAAGAGACATTTGGTACAATTGATATATGAAAAGGAAATGTTGTTTATTCTGCATGAAGTGGATCTCTGACATCCTTATCTATTGAGGCAATTCTTCCAAATTAAAATTCATCATCAAAGTCTCAAGTATTTTCTGGAACAATGAATTTCATCCCTAGAGCAACAAAAATGGGTGACCAAGCTATTTGGATATGATTATGAGATCATTTACAAGAAGGGAAAAGAAAATGTGGTTGTTGACGCTCTTTCCAAGAAGTATGAAGAAGAAGGGTCCCTCTTTTCCCTCTCATTCATTGTACCAGATTGGGTCCAAGTTGTTCACCAAGAATGGGTACAAGACGCCAAAATTTATTGCCTAATCCAAGAATTGCAACACCATTCTCCAACTTTCCCAGGGTACTCCTGGCACAATCAAGAGATTCACTACAAAGGTATTATGTATTTAAGAAAACAATCACAACTTAAATCCACAATGATTTTTGAGCTTCTTGCTTCACCCATAGCTAGGCATTCAGGGTTTACTAAAACCTATGAAAGGGTCAAACATTATGTTTTCTAGGAGGGTATGAAACATGATGTCTACACCTTTGTGGCTAAATGTGATGTCTGTCAATGCAACAAGGGAGAAACAATCAAATCCCCATGCACACTCCAATCACTTCTGATCCCCCCTACTATTTGGAGGGATATTTCTATGGATTTCATTTTTGGCTTACCTAAAACGCAAAATAAGTCAGTTATCATGGTGGTAGTAGATCGTTTTTCCAAATATGCTCATTTATGTTCTCTTCAACACCCATTCACCGCATCCAAGGTGGCTCAAATTTTTGTGGATAATATCTTCAAGCTTCATGGCATGCCTCATTCTATTGTCTATGAATGAGATCCCACTTTCGCCAGAAATGTTTGGCAAGAATTGTTCAAGCTCGATGGAACCTAATTGCATCTCAAAGCTACCTATCATCCSTAGGCTGATGGAAAAATTTAAGTGTTTGGAAACATATTTGCGGTGTTTTGCATTTGACAAACAAAATTAGTGGGATTAGCATCTACCCTAGTTGAATGGTGGTACAACACTTCTTACCATACATCTACTTGCATGACTCCTTTTGAAGCGGTCTATGAAAAAAATCCACCGTCGATTATCTCAGACATGCCAGGTGTCTCAAAGGTTGAGGTAGAAAAAAATATTACAGTTCGAGAGACCATTCTTCATACCCTCAAAGAAAATTTTGTCATGGCTCAGAATTGCATGAACCAACAAGTAGATCAAGGTCCTTCTGAACGTCAATTTGTTGAAGGGGGCTAGGTGTTTCTTCGTCTGCAACCTTATAAGCAGACTTCACTCATATCTGAATACTATAAAAAACTTGACCCCAAATTTTATTGTCCTTACACAATTCTCAAGCAAGTGGGGCCTATGGCCTACCAGTTAGCTCTGCCCAGTCATTCTAAGCTCCATCATTTTTTTCATGTCTCATGATTAAACAAATTCATTGGAACTAAGTGTCAAAATCAAACCAGTCTCCTTGAGTTGGATGAAGAGGGTTCCATTTGGTTGTAGCCAGCATCGTCTCCATCGAGCACCATCAAGGAAGTGTTAGTTCAGTGGAAAGACACAACTCCATAAGATGCCACTTGGGAGTCGGCCACCATTCTGCACCGATTTCCTCATCTCAAGCCTTGAGGACAAGGTTGTTCTTCAATGGAGAGGGCATGTTAGGGACCTAACCTCCTTAAACCCTCACATAGGTAGAATAATATATTTTCCATGTAATAAATACCAACATTAGTTAATAAGGCCTATTTAATAAATGTGAACAAGTCAATGTAAGAAGACCTAATAGAAGTTTCAGGTTCTAGAAAGATATTCCTCTAGAATGTTCTTTAGAAGATAGAATTAGTATAAATAAGAGTAGGAAGGATGAGAAATCTTTGTCTTGAGAATAAGTGTAATAAAGTGTTTCTCTGCTGGAGGTTGCCCCCTTGAAGAGGGAGGTGAACATTGTTTTCTATCAATAAAGGTATCATTTTTTGTTGTGGTTCTCTACATTTTTTTGTTTCGCTGGTATTTTATGTAGTATTTATGTTTTCTGCTTAATATAATAGATCTGGTACCTAACATATTTCTATGCTTCAACCTTTAATTACCTACAGGGAATGTAACCATTCTAGGCTTATTGATATGGTAGAATATTTTGTAAATCACGGTGTCCACATACCTTTCCTAAAATTTGGTGTTGCAAGACTTATAATAATGTATCGACAAAATTTCTATGAATATGTTCCTAAAATCATTGTCATTGAGAGAGTTTTTATTTTTCTTCTTTAAAATACTAAAAATTATCTTTTCCAAGTCCATTGTTAACATATTCTCACCAATCTAATAATGAGCGCACCGATCTCTTGTTATAAATAGTCTATAAACCAAACTAGTATTCCAAAAGCGATAGCTTGAGAAGAATGCTAGCAGCTTAGGAAATTTCATTTTCCAAAGGAAAGGTATCTGATACAATTAGGTCATCAATGTGCCCTAAAAAGAGAAGCTCAATTCTACTATATAATTCATCTACTACTTCTTTTATTGTTAAAACTCTAAAACAAGTCATCTTACAATTTTTACTAGTTCTACAATTATTGTATCTTTCCAAGATTCAACTCATCCAAGGAATATATATTGTACACAAAAAATATTCCTAAGATGGAACTAATCGTAGATTATTCAAACTCCATTGTATCTTTCCAAGATTCAACTCATAAATATGTATTGTACACAAAAAAAATATTCCTAAGATGAAACTAATCATAAATTATTCAAACTCCATGGCACAACCTTGCCACCTCAACCAATACACAAAGGAATAACTTGAAAAAAAAATAATAATAATAAAATAAAATAAAAAAATGTTGATATCCATAACCATAACTAGTTTTTCTACCCAGATATGAGTCTTTGTAACATTTGAAATTACATAGCAATATCAAACCTAGAAGAAACATATCCAAAAACTTTAAAAATAAGAAACACAAAACCACAAGTTTACAATATATTTGTAGAGTTTTCTTTTACCGAGCCTATCAAAAGCTCCCACTCTGTCTAGAATGAAAGACACAAAACATTTCTAATGTCAATGTTAGAAAGACTTATTTATGAAATTATCAATTTTACTCCCTTAAGACTAACAAGAAACGCATCTCAGTTTTACAATTTAACAAACACAATCAATAAAAAAAATGAATATCCCTTGATGACCGAAAATTGAAATCGAAGAGCATCATATTGCTATAGACATCCTCTGAATATGCAATTATTTTATTTGGGTAGTACTGATCAGCACAAGGAAATCTAAGAATCTTAAAACACATGCCAAGCAAATGATTTAAAATTTCAACTTTCTTTCTTTGCATTGTAGAAAAAAATTACCAAATATTATCCTCAATTTCGAAAGTAGGGATTTAAAAATTCACATATGTGAGGGAAAATAAAAATTCTGCGCGAATGCGGCAAACTTTGTAACAAACTCTCCAAAATTTTGTACTAAACTGACAAACTTTGAAACAAACTCTCTAGCAAACTCCATAAATTCTAAGTGAATCTAGCAAACTCTCCAAAATTTGTGGGCAAATTCAGCAAACTCTCCAAATGTTTCAAAATTTGTGGGTAAATTCGGAAAACTCTCTATACATTTCAAAATTTGAGGGGGAATCCATTAGTCTCCATATATATCAAAATTTATGAGTAAATGTTGGTTGCAAGGTAAATAATTGAAGGCTAAATTTTGTAGTAGGTTTTCCTTCTCTATAAATGCATGGCTAAACACTTTTTTATTTTACACATAAATATATATTTGTTGGGCTAAAGTTTAAAATGTTTTTCATTGTAAAAAATTCTTCCATTTTATATTTTAAACTCTTAAATTTCGATCAAGGGCGAAAATTCGCTCCTAAAACTTTTTGTGATTGAGGAAGGGAAGGGGAGAGATAGGGGAGAAGGAGATAGAGAGAGAAAGGGAGAGAGGGGAAGAGAGAGAGGTAGAGAGTGAGATGGGGAGAAGGGGGCATAGAGAGAGAGATGGAGGGGAAGAGAGAGGGGGAGAAGAGTGGGGTAGAGAGGGAGAGAGAGAGGGAGAAGAGTGGAGTAGAGAGGGAGAGGGAGAGAGAGAGCAGGTGAGAGTGAAAAGAGAGAGGAGGAAGAGGGGAGGCCGAGGGGGACTGGACAAGGAGATAGGGAGAGAGAGGCTAAGGGGCGAGAGAGAGAGAAATGGGAATTAAGATATAAGAGGGTGTGTGTGTTCTTAAGAGCGTGTGTGCATTCCTAGGAGTGTGTGCACATAAAAAAATTAATATTGTTGACTATTTTTAATCTATTTTTGTCTTGATAATTGTTTTAAAAAATTAATATTGTTTACTATTTTTCATCTATTTTTTACTTGACATATATCAAAATCCTAAAATACATACTTCTTTTATTTCTCCTAAAACTTTTTATTGGCTTAGTTATTTTTTTAAAAGAATCTCATATATACAATCTAAAGAATAAAAAAATGGTTTAACGATGTTAAGACCCTCATAACTTGCACTAACACAAAACATTTAATTTCAAAAATATATTAACTTTCATAATTTAAATATATATAATTAATATTATAAATTTTGAAAAAATACCCCATGTTAAAACAATGATTCTCTACAAGTATACAATTTTTAAAAAAAAATTCATTGTTAAGGTAAACTCAAATTTCACATAATTATCCACAAATTTTATAAATAAAAATTATACATTTGAAAATTTAATTATATATATATATATATATATATAATCAAAAATTAATAAAATATGAATCTATAATAAATAGTAAAAATATTTCATTTATTTAACATCAAAATATTTTTATTTATAATAAGATATTGAATTATTATTTTTTTCTATTTCAATAATATAAATGTAAAAATGAAAAGTGGGGTAGATGTAGGGTTGCTTATGAAAAACACTATATAAATAACCAAAAATTAACAAAATATGAATCTATGATAAATAGTAAAAACATTACATTTATTTTACATCAAAATATTTTTATTTATGATAAAATATTAAATTATTAATTTTTTTCTATTTCAATAATATAAATGTAAAAATGAAAAGTGGGGTGGTAGATGTAGAGTTGCTTATGAAGGACACTATAAGTACCTGATAAGAGAAAATGACGGGTAGGTCTAGTTATTTAGTAAGTCTAGATTTTTAGATGGTAAAATTTATTAGTCAACAATTTCAAATTGTTAATATTGTTGAAACTTTAGTCTTTTTCAAGGATTCAAAGTTAAGTATCTAATTATCATTGGTATATAAAAAAATGTTTAAAATAAATAATAATAAATGTTTAAGAGACATTTTCAACAACCAAATTGAAACTTTAGTCCTTTTTCAAGGACTCAAAGTTAAGTATCTAATTATCATTGGTATATATGACAAATGAGAAGCTTGACATTTACTAATTCATCAATTTTAGATAGTCAACAATCTTGATGGTTTTTTATCCACTTATGTTTCATTTCCACGAGCACATGTAAAAATGTTTAAAATAAATAAATAAATAATTCATGACTTACACCTGGGGTATAGGAGATATTTTCAACAACCAAATTGAAACTTTAGCCCTTTTTCAAGGACCCAAACTAGTGCAAATAAAACAAGTTAAGAATCTAACTGTGTCATTGGTTATTCTCAAAACAATATATGACAAATGAGAAGCTTGACATCTACTAATTTTTTACATATGTTTCATTTCCACAACCACATGTAAAAATGTTTAAAATAAATAAATTTATTTTTCATAACCTGCACCCGGGGTATAGGAGATATTTTCAACAACCAAATTGAAACTTTAGCCCTTTTTCAAGTTCCCAAACTAGTGGGAATAAGACAAGTTAAGAATCTAATTGTCATTGGTTATTCTCTAAACAATATATGACAAATGAGAAGCTTGACATCTACTAATTCATCAAGCCTAAGCTAAAAATCTAACTGTCATTGGTTATTCTCTAAACAATATATGATGAATGAGAAGATTGACATCTACAAATTCATAAGCCGAGCTAAGAATCTAACTGTCAGTGGTTATTCTCTAAACAATATATGACGTGGTTATTCTCTAAACAATATATGACGAATGAGAAGCTTGACATATACTAATTCATCAAGCCTAAGCTAAGAATCTAACTATCATTGGTTATTCTCTAAACAATATATGACAAATGAGAAGCTTGACATTTACTAATTCATCAAACCTAAGCTAAGAATCTAACTATCATTGRTTATTTTCTAAACAATATATGACAAATGAGAAACTTGACATCTACTAATTTATCAAATCTAAGCTAAAAATCTAACTGTCATTGGTTATTCTCTAAACAATATAAACAAATGAGAAGCTTGACATCTACTAATTCATCAAGTCTAGATAGACTGATGAGCTAAATTCAAAGGATTGTCGAGAAGTATTTTGATCCATTGGAATATTTATGTATCCTCCATTGTCAAGTACTTTGATTCATTGGAATATTTATGCATACTCCACAATCATAATTCCCAAGCAGATTCTTTGGCAAATAAGTGTCTGCTCATGGAAAAAGGTTTGTTGTGCAAAATTTGGGGGATTCCATTTATTGAACATCTTCCATGATTAGTGCCACTAAGAACTATAGGCGTGGTCGAGACTATGTGACAAGTGGCAAAACAATTCAATCCACATGTATCAAAGTTTAAAACTTCACGCCCCCCATATCCTCTTATTGTGTTCTCATGCTTGGTAAAAGGAGGTATTTAACAACTGCACGGATGAGTAATTGTCGTGAAGATAGTATTTATGGCCGTAGGTTAAACATGTTATGAAATGATGGTTTTTTCCGGGGATATTTGTTCAAAATTTGGTGAGAAATTGTTGGGTTCGTATATTTCAGCATGTTGAATTTATTTCTACATTCAGAAATGGATTTTGAACAACAAAAAATAATGATTTGTGTAAATTTATATAATTGGATTCCGACGAAAAAAACCATTATATAGAACAACTAACCATTTATTTTCTATATGTTCTATAGGGGAACTCAGTGTTTCGCAATTCTTCCCAGGGAGTGTGGACACCTGTAGAGGTCCAATTCAAATATTGGATACGAACTTCAAGAGGCTAGCATGATTCTTGATGTTGGTATATTTCCTCTCTTCTATGGTGATTGCAAGTTGGTGGAGGGGGTAGTGCACCTTGATCCATTTGGTCTTAGGTCGGTATTGGGAAGCTGAGGAGTCTTGGGATTTAGTCGTCTACTCACATTGGTGTCCCCGCTGTTCTCTTAAGGACATTCCAGTTCTCATTATGGACGACCAATGTCACCTCCAGCGACCTATGTGACATTGCAGAATTTCGAAGAACTATTAGGAGACTGGCCTGTAAGATGAAGGAACTCTAGACAACAATCTCGCAACTCAACGACAGTATGTATGCCTAATTTCAAGCATTAAAGGAAAAAAATGCAGATCTAGAAGTGAGAGTGGCAGCTCAAAACAATCAAATTGAAACACTGACATCTGAGCATAACATGTTTGCACAACGGATTCCAGACTCTGTCAAAAGCCCAGAAACTTTAATAGGCTCTCCCAAAGTTGAAGCAATGGAGGAAGATAATGTCCATCAAGTTGAGGGGAACAGGGGAACATGGCAATTGAAGAAATTGATATAGAGACCAAAGCAACAAGCAAAACGTCCACAATGGACAAAATTTCCATTGTTATGACAGTTTTTTTAAATTTATAACAATAACAATAAGACAATAGGTTTTTTTTGTTTTTCTTTTATAAGAAAATTGTAAAATCAAGACAAGTTATCGACAATTGTTTTTTCAAGTTTCAGAATTAAACACTCACTTGAATTGTATTAATTTAGTATACAATGCAGCCACAACTTTCTTTAATATGATTTTTATCCATTTCAATTCTTCGAAAAATAAAAAATAAATTTAAACATACAATTTTCAAAGAATAATGTATAATAAAGTTCTTAAAAAAACTCATATACAATGTTAAACAGTAAGTAAATTACATGATATTGCTGTCTGTGACCACTTACTATGCCCATTGTAGAAAACTAACTAATTTCCTTTTACACGTAGTATTTGCATTCACAAGTAAGAAACTGTAGAACTAACCAATTACCTTTCACACGTTGTACTTGCATCCACAAGTAAGAAGTTTTTCAAATTCAAACCTGTTATTATTCATATAATACATTAAAAACAACTAAATTAATTCAGTTCAATTGAAGGCGTAGCCACTTATATGAGCATTGAGTTCACCAAATTGTTCGTCATCCTCCATTGGAGGTCGCACGTTATCAAGCTTTTGCCTCAAAATAGTAATAGCATTTAAAACCAACTCAGTGGCTGTAATTACACCTGTTGTTTCAATACTGAAAACAAAATGATCTTCCTTAGCAACAATGCTAACGAGCCCTGGCACACCCATGGCCTCTGCCTTCTTCAAAACCTCTTCATCGTAGGTGTAAGCTTCAGCATTCTCCACCTCTAACTATTCAAAAATTAGAAAACAAAAATTATTTATTTTTAGTTTGATTGAATTAAAAAATAAAGAAAACAAAGGATGGATATGATAAGTAAGAAAAACGGAATTATATACTATAATAAGAAAAAGTAAATAAATAAAGTGATTTGATTATGTCAATTGGGTATAGTTTGGATGGTTGTGGTTGTCAAGAATGATTGTTATCTTTCTCATCCGAGTTCAATTCTCATAAAAAATTACATGAATAAGTGTATTGTTGTAATGACTTCGAGCCTATATGTAATGGAAAGTTTCCTTTGATTCAATTGAATATCAAGGAAACTGTTTTTTCTTAAAAAAAAATGAAAAAGTGATTTGATCATAGATTTTGGAGTGAACATGAAATTTTGATCTAATAAAATGGTCATGGTTGAACATTTTTTTTCCGGGAACATTTGCCTGAATTCTAAAAGGAAATTGTTAAATCCGCAGATTTGAATGATTATTTCTGTATAATCTGAGTGCTCCAGAAGTTTTTCATCATGCTAAATCCATTTCTATATTCAGAAATAAATTTTAAACAACAAAAAATAATGATTTCATGCACTGACAAAAGAGAACCATTTCGTAAAACAAGTAGACCACACCTTTTTGGGAGACATGGCCACATAAAAAATAAATTATATTACTTTTGTCTTGGCAATGGATCTTGTCATAGATTCGAAACTTAAATTGAAAATACACAATGTAGATATTTCAAAAACTCAACTCTCACCACATAAACACAAACTATATGTATTTTCACCATATTCATAATAAAGCCAATGTAACAACTTCAGCTATTATTTGGAGTTTCAGTTTGGTGTGGTCGACTGTAGTGATAATCTGGGTATTTAAAATGGGAAGAAAAGAAAGAACTTTTAGAAAATGATAATCTGGGTATTTAAAACTGGAAGAATAGAAAGAACTTTTAAAAAAAGAAGAACCAAATGTGACATGGGAGTTCACCCACCTGTTCAGTGTTGGGGTCAATACGAAAAACTGAAGTAGGACTGCTATCCACAAATTCCTGTATTTGCTCAAGGGTTAATGTATCTGCAAGCTCACGATTAATATGAATGTCAGGCATTGCAAGAAAGCTGACTGTTGCAGCGGCTGACCACTTTGCATGGTCCTTCCCCACTCCTTTCCTCGCTAAGCAGCGAATCTTCAATTCTTGGCCTTTGGACAATTTGACAATGGTAATCGGCCTGCACAAATTCATTTTCAAATCATTATAAATTTTGATGATACCTTCTAACATTTTTTAATCTCTGTAGGGATTCTAAATTTGAATCATATGGCAATAAACTTTCACCATTTTAATGAGTTCAGTTTATTTTGCATATCCTTCCTCCAAAAATAACAAAGAAGGTGATGTCCTCTATCAATATTTTTTTTAATAAAAACAACAAAAATTATATTAATATGAAAGAGAAATTATCTAGAATATATTGTAACATAAACTGGCATTTGATGGGCGAAGAGCAATCCTGTCGCTGACGTCGATGATACAGTCATTGGCCTTAGAATCTTGAGATTTCTTTCATGTTGTTGAATGCAAACAACATTCCTGGCAGATGATTTTAAAACTTTCAGGGATGAAAATGGAGAGTTCTTTAGCCTCTTCCGTTTATTACAGAGAGGACTGGGCTTCTTCTTCAATAATGGGAACTCTGGAATAATTGAAGCAAGTTGATCGCTTTTAGTTAGGAATCCTTTAAAAAACAATATGCACAGAGAGAATGAAGAATTATTTAGCTTTTTAAGAACTTTCAGAGATGATACTGGGGTTCTTTAGCCTTTGTTTGAAACAATAATTACAAGTCAGTGAGATCTTCACGTCTCTGTCGATTTGTTTGTCAGTCATTTTGTCAGTAGTTTTGTCAGTCAGTCTGACAGTCTGCAAGTGCAAAGTCACACGTTTACTCAAACTCAGTCTAAATCAGCCAGAATGCAAAGAAGTTATAAATGGAGCCGATCTCAGTTAAGTGGTTGAAGAGTCAGTCAAATTAACAGTCGTCTTCAATGTGAGTCAGTCTTAGCTACTATAGGAAGTCCGAGTCTTTAGATGAGCACAACGAATGCAGAGGAGAGGTAGAGAGAGAATAGTAGAGAGGAACAACAACAACTGAAGAGTTGAAGAAGTCTGAGCACAAGCTCTATGTTTGTAAAGTCAGTAGAAGAAGCCATTTATTAATATCAAGCGCATTGCGTTGAAGTTTATTAGTATCAAGTAATTTGTATTTATGATTTTATGTGCTAAGCATAGTAGTTTGTTATTCCGTATTTATAAATTGTTCTTGAAAGCGTTTTATATCACAGCGCGCAGCATTTCGTGTAGTCTGTGAATTGTATGACAAGTCCTGAGATTTCAAAGACGAAGCTTGTGGCATGCAGTATTTTGTCACTGTGTTGCGCAAAGTTTCATTGTGCATTGTGGATCCAAAGTTTGATCATTGCGTAGTGGATCCAAGATCTGGTATCAGAGCGGGTTCTATTAGAACAAGTTCAAGTGCAGAAACTCTGTTGAAAAGTAAAATATTGCTTCTACCTCAAATCTGCAACCTCCCACTTTTACAGACAAGAATTATGAGATGTGGTCATTGACCATGAAGGCATTGTTCCGAGGTCAAGATGTATGGGAGATAGTCGAGAATGGCTATGTGGAACCAGTAGATCAGACATCATACAATTCCCTCACACAAGCTGAGAACGATGTCTTGAAAGATCAAAGAAAGAAGGATGGAAAGGCGTTGTTTTACATACATCAAGCCATGCATGAGAGCATACTTCCAAGAGTTGCATCAACAAAGCAAGCCAAGGAGGCATGGGACATATTACAAACCTCTTATCAAGGTATGGACAAAGTAAATACTTCAAGACTACAAATTCTAAGAAGAGATTTTGAAACTTTGTCAATGAAAGATACAAATACAATAGATTCATTTTATACCCATGTCATTGGTCTGATACATCAGATTAAGTCTCATGTTAAAACCATGGGAGACAAAAAATTTGTTGAGAAGGTACTTAGAAGTCTTCCCCATAAATTTCATACCCTTGTTGTGAGTCTAGAAGAGAGCAAAGACTTGAGTTAGTTTAGTCTAAATGAACTACAAGCTTCCCTCATTAATCATGAACACAAATTGAATAGGTCAAGTGTGTCATTAGAAAATGCATTTTTTGGACAGTCATCTATAAGTCGTGGAAAAGGAAGGGGGGGAGCTAACTCTAGAAGCAGAGGAAAAGTAATGTCAAAGGTGGATGCAATAGCAGTCCTGGAAATACTGGTGGAAGAGTCAAAACCCAAATACCAATCAACCAAGTTGTCAAAGAACTGACAAATCAAAGATTTAGTGTCATTACTGTAAAAAGTATGGACATTATGCATATGAGTGCAGAAAGAGACAGTATAATCAGAACAAGAAAAGTCAAGATTAGCAAATAACCAAACTCGCCCTATGTTTATGGAGCGCATTGTAGAAATGCCTATAGTCTCACCAGTTGAATGTAATGTTGCTCAAGAAAGTCCTTGTGACATATGGTATTTAGATTCAGGCTATAGTAACCACATGATAGGAAACATAGAATTGTTTTCTAGTTTGGATGAGTCATTCCAAACCAAGGTTACACTTGGAACAGACATCCAACTCATTGTCTTAGGCAAAGGCAGTATAAAAATTTTAACTAAGCAAGGAGAACATAAAGTTATGTCTGATGTATATTATGTTTCTGGTCTGAAGCATAATCTGATGAGAATAGGACAACTATTACAGAAAGGATAAAGAATCTACATGGAAGATAATCACTGTGTGATTATGGACAAAAGACCACACAATCATCTCATTGCAAGAATCCAGATGACAAGTAACATAATGTTCTCGTTGACATTGAAGGCAACCAAGAAGAAGAATACAACACTATCTATTGGTAAAGGAAAAAGTGTGTAGTTAGACACTGCATTTACAGCAGAAAGTGTGCGTAGTTCTAATGAAGAAAATAGTGTGTGGAGTATTAAGAAAGGAGAAAATGGCACCAAGATGAAGACAACATTCCAATATGAAATACAAGATGATTCTTGGTTATGGAATTTCAGATTTGGACATTTGAACCTTGGAGGTCTGAAGCTGCTACACACAAAGGATATGGTAAAAGGTTTTCCATTGATTGAAAAACCAGAAAGGATATGTGAAGGATGCATATTTGGCAAGCAACACAGAGAATCATTTCCAGTTGGCAAGTCTTACAGAGCAAAAGCTCCACTGGAAATTGTACATTCAGACATTTGTGGACCAATGCAAACTCCATCTATAGGAGGCAGTACTTATTTTCTAACATTCATTGATGATTTCTCAAGAAAGACATGGATTTATTTCTTAAAGCATAAATCTGATGCATTGGGTTGTTTTCAGCAGTTTAAATCACTTGTGGAGAAGCAAAGTGGTTATTACATCAAGTGTCTAAGAACTTAGAGAAGAGGAGAATACATTTCAAGAGAATTTCATAACTTTTGTAAAGTTCATGGCATCTACAAGAAATTTACAACGTGATATACACCACAGCAAAATGGTTTCGCGGAGAGAAAGAACAGAACCATCATGGATATAGCACGCACTATGTTGGTAGCCAAACATATGTCAAATGAGTATTGGGTTGAGGCAGTAGCAACTGCAGTATACATCTTGAACAGATGTCTGACAAAGAGTGTGAAAAATAGAGTTCATCAAGAAGCCTAGACAGGATTGAAGCATAATGTGGCGCACTTAAAAGTTTTTGGTTGCGTTGCATATTCACATGTTCCAGGAGAGCTAAGAAGGAAGTTGGAAAAAAAAGAAAAGAAATGTATATTTGTTGGGTATTCTGAAGAAACAAAAGCATGCAAATTGTATGACCTTGTTGCAAGAAAATTCATAATCAGTCGCGATGTTCAGTTCGTGGATAATGAAGCATGGGATGAGAGTGTAGAAAATATAGTTAAGATCATTAATGTTATTGTGCATGATGAAATAGAAGAAGAAGAAGAGGTGTTTCAAACACCATGCACAGGTCAGTGTGCAATCCCTTCTACACCTAGCATTGCAACGCAATTCACCATGCATAACACTCTAGTAAGAACATCAGGTGCGTAATCTACACCTAGAGCGCAACAAACACCAACAAGCAGTCTGAGTAGTTCTACATCTCCAAATCCAACTTTAGCAAGTTTGTTACCAAGGAAGACAAGAAGTTTGCGCGACATCTATAATGAAAACACAACAAATTCATTTTCATTTTTTTCTTTGTTTTCACAAATAGATGATCCATTAAATTTTGAAAAAGTTGAAGATTATGTAAGGGCACAAGCCATGGATGAAGAAATCAAATGCATAGAGAACAATTAGACATGGAAATTGGTAGATGTAGATGAAGACAAAGATGTGATAAGTGTCAAGTGGATTTATAAAACCAAGCAAGATGCAAAAATAAATGTGCAGAAGCACAAGGAAAGGTTAGTTGCAAGAGGCTTTACACAACAACCTGGAATTGATTTCAATGAAACATTTGCACCAGTTGCACACATGGACACGGTCATAACTGTGTTAGCCATTGTCGCGCAGTACAAGTGGCCATTTTATCAGATGGATGTAAAGTTAGAATTTATGAACGGACACTTAGAAGAAGAAGTATATGTGGAACAACCACAAGGTTATGAGGTTCCAAGACAAGAAGATAAGGTGTACATATTGAAGAAAGAATTGTATGGATTAAAGCAAGCTCTCAGAGCTTGGTATAGTCGTATAGATTCCTATCTCACACATAATGGATTTCAGAGAAGTGAAAGTGAGCCAACATTGTACATCAAAGCAAATCAGCAAGGCAATATGTTAAGTGTTTGTTTATATGTGGATGATTTGATATTTACATGTGATTTTGGCATATTCAAGTCAGTCATGCACGATGAAGTTGAAATCACTGATTTAGGGCTTATGAGATATTTTTTGGGAATTGAAGTGAACCCGTCCAAAACTGACATATTTATCTCACAGTCTAAATATGCGCATGAAAATTTGAAAAGATTCAATATGATGAATTCAAAAGCAACACCAACACTTGTCATAACAGGATTGAAGTTAAGAAAGGAATATAAAGGGTCCAAAGTGGATCCCACATTGTTTAAAAGACTAATAGGTGGTCTTATGTATCTCACAGTGAAAATAACTGATATTATGTATGGAGTGAGCCTAATTTCAAGTTTCATGGAAACTCCAAAAGAATCACATTGGAAGGTAGGAAAGAGAATCTTGAGATATGTGAATGGAACAAAATATTTTTGCATAAAGTACTCCACTTCAAAATATTTCAAACTCATTGAATACACTAACAATGATTGTGGAGGCAACATAGATGATAAGAAAAGTACCTTTGGGTACACATTTCATTTTGGAACAGGTATGGTATCATGGACATCAAGGAAGCAACCCATAGTAACTCTTTCTTCAAGAGAAGCAAAGTATGTCACAGTTATTTTGTGACAACAATTCAACCATCATGTTATCAAATAATCATGTGTTTCACAAGAAAACCAAGCATATTGATACAAGGTATCACTTTATCATAGAATTGGTGGATAACAAAGAGATTTGTTTAGAGTTTTGTAGGTCAAAAGAACAAGTCGCAGACATTTTCACAAAGGATTTAGTAAGAGATGCATTTCATCATCTACGCAGTAGTCTGGGAGTCTGTGTAATAACAGATGAATGACAGTAAATGAAAATTCAAAATTTTTGATGTAATTTTATTTTGTAATCCCACCTACTTATAATTAAGGGGGAGTGTTGGAAATAGTAATTACAAGTCGGTGAAATCTTCACGTCTTCATCGATTTGTTTGTCAGTTATATTGTCAGTAGCTTTGTTAGTCAATCGATTTTTCATTCAGTTAGAGTCTGCAAGTGCAAAGTCATATGTTTACTCAAAATCACTCTAAATCAATCGGCATGCAGAGAAGTTATAAATGGAGTCGATCCTTATCTATCTCGAGTTCAGTTAAGTGGTTGAAGAGTTGTCGAATTAATGGTTGTCTTCAATGTGAGTCAGTCTTATCTACTATCAGAAATCTCAATTATAGTCCATATAAGTCTGAATCTTTATATGAGTGCAGCGAATGCAGACGAGAGGCAGAGAGAGAACATTAGAGAGGAACAACAACAACTGAAGAGTTGAAGAAGTCTGAGCACAATCTATGTGTTTGTAAAGTCAGTAGAATAAGCCATTGGAGCCGCAACTCATCTTAGTATTGTATTTTGTAACCGTGCACACTGCACAGAAGTTTATTAATATCAAGTAATTCATATTTTTTAGTTTATGTGCTAAGCAGAGCAGTTTTTTATTCCGCATTTATAAATTATTCTTGAAAGTGTTTTATATTACAGCGTGCAGCATTTCATGTAGTCTATGAAGTGTGTGACAAGTCCTGAGAGTTCATAGATGAAGCTTGTGGCGCTCAGTATTTTGTCATTGTGTTGCGCATAGTTTCATTATGCGTTGCAGATCCAAGGTTTGATCGTTGCGTAGTGGATCCAAGAGCCTCGTGGATTAATTACAGAGAGGAGTGTCTAGTTTCTTTTTCAATAATTGGAGCTTTGGAATAACTGAAGCAAGTTGATCACTTTAGTTAGGAAGCCTTTTACAAACAATACGCACAGAGAGAATGGAGAGTTATTTAGCCTTTCAAAAACTTTCTGAGATGAAAATGGAGAGTTATTTATCCTCCTGGGTTAATTACAGAGAGGAATGAGATGCTTCTTCAATAATTGGAACTCTATAATATTGGAAGCAAGTTGATCACTTTTAGTTAGGAACCCTTTTACAAAGAATATGCACAGAGAGAATGGAGAATTATTTGACCTTTAAAAAAATTTCAGGGATGATAATGGAGAGCTCTTTAACCTCTTGGGTTGGGTTAGTTACGGAGAGGAGTGAATTGCTTCTTTAATAATTGGAGGTGTGGAATAATTGAAACAAATTGATCACTTTCAATTAGGATTTTTTTTGCAAATATACATAGAGAAGAGATTTTATTGTAAAAGATATTTCAAGAAAGTAGAAGAGCTTATGTTTGTAAATATTTTGTTGCAACAATGGGATTTATATATTATTGCATTGCATTGTTTATATGTGAAGTAAAAGTTATAGGGCATGGATTGTGGTATTTGGTGTAGCATAATGAGTTGTATGGGGATCATTTTCATTTGAATTCTTAGGTCCATAGTATTCCCTCTTGCACACCAAGGGGGTGGTGGATCCAATTAGCATGTAGTTTTTAAAGTTGAGGGGCCTGTAATACATACATTTGACTTTAACACCAAATTTATCAAGTATTCATAGCGATCAACTATAAAATGAACCGTAATGTTTGTATATTATGATTCTAAACAATTTGCATTAACCATTGTATGGTTTTTGCAGGTGTTAGGAAGGCTGCATAAGCATGAGATTTTTGAGAAATAGATAATGCATGTCTTCATTTTGGGGGAGGATATTCATGATAAAAAAAATTATAACATCCTAATTGTAAAAAATATTTGTGAATTTGTCATAATTTGTCTTATATATTATGTTTTATATACCAGACAAAGTAGATTTATCTTAACTTGATATTATTTTCATGTTTCATGTTTAATAAATTTACATAAATATTTTCTTAATAAAAATACAATTTTCTTAATGACTAAGAAAATTCAGAGTGAAAGATAAAAAATAAATAAATAATATTAGATTGGATCTCCGTCGTCTACTGTAATATGCCATTTCATAAATATGTAAAATGCACTTTCCTTGGAGCTCTCTTCTCTCACTGCAACCATTTTTAAACCAAACTTCACTCTTCTCTCGAGGCAACCATTTTTTAAAATTTATATATGTAACTAACAATGATAAATAGAGTTACAGAGGACAAACATTGTGAACACAAAGGTTGTAGTTCAGAAAGAAACTAAAGATCATCCAAGTATAGTTCAAGTCATTTCTCTCATTAATTATTAATTATGAAACTTTGTTTTAAATTCGTTCTTTTACAAGAATCTTTCATTTGTAAGTGCATACTTTGCAGGGGAACAAAGAGGACAAATACAATAAGCCAATTTTACTGGAGAATGATAATTACCCAATGTCGTTTTTTAGAAGGTAATATTGAAATTGGTTAAGTCGAAACATGTCGAAATTGAAAGATGAAAACCCTGGACACTCATAATATGCAATCTCAACAAATAATTTTATGATTGTGATCATTCACAATCATATAATCACAAGTTGAAAATTACCTAAACCACATAAAAATACAAAATTGATGAAATAGAAAGTTGGAAACTCTTCTGCAATATGCAATCTCACCCCCACAACAATTTCATAATTGCACTTATTCAAAAATCATATTTTCCCCATCCAACATGTAGTGTACTTGGGGAATGCCACCCAAGTGTAATTAAGTGCAATTTTTACGAGAGATTAGGGTTTCATCCACCTGCATGCCCCTCCTCCTCCGTAGCGTCAGACCTCGTTGAGACCAGATATGAACCCCTCTGATGCCGCAGATACCACTGAACCTGCACTCGCAGAATGAGCACAGAAGGGGGGGTGGAAACCTCCTCTTACCGAAACATCGCATCCAATGAAACAAGTGAAAACGGAGCAAGGCAGCCAACCTTTGAGCCATCGCCGCACCTCAAAGATAACCTACTACAAGAAGAACAAAGCTTTGGGAAAAGCATGGAAATGGAAGTTCAATCGTCACATCCAAAGGCATATCGAAACTGGGTACCAGGAAAATGCATCCCTCAAGCGCCTGCGGCACCAAAATATGTGATCAAATCTACTAGGGTAGGAGAGCATACCCAATTCATGAGGAAACATGCCTTGATCGGAAATTTTCTAGGGATCTAACCATTAGAAAGAGACCTAACAAAATGGATTAAACACAAATGAAACCCGAAAGGGGATTATGAGCTATAGATAAGCTCTAAAGGATTCTTCACAATCATCTTCTATAACCTAGAGGACAAAGACGGATTTTTTGAAAACAGTCCTTACTTCTACAACTCGACTGGATTGTATCTAAGGTTTTGGATGGATCTCTTCTGCCCAGAAAAGGAATACTTTTCTTGCGCCTCAGTCTAGGTACACCTTTACTCTCTCCCCCTGTTATAACCCTAATTTGCACCAGACATGCTTACCTAGCATCAGGCCATCTCAAATTCCTTCTTTGCCAAAACACTACTGAACAACTCTTCTTAAAAACCCCTTTTATAAAGGCCCATGCGCTCTGCTACATTACTGCATGCGTGTACATGCTAGCTGACCCAATACAGCCAGCGTGTACCTACAAAAGAATGAAAAAAATGAAAGGTGTTGATGGAACACACAGCTTTGGGTAAGTTAACTAAACCTTTTGGCCATGCATGGACAAAAATTCGACCAAATACCTAGCTTCTTCTAGCCTATAAAATAAGGGTTAGGGGTCCCATTTGGAAGAGGAGAATCATAGTAAAGAAACTAAACTCGATTGCACATTCCCTTTGTCCCAACCTTTAGCCATCCTTGTGCAAAGAGAAGTATAGAGTAAACAAGTTGGAGGACAGTTTAAGAGGAGCCCAGGACCAGGTTCGTGGAGCAGTGGTCGACTTCATCATTGTAAGTTGATTTAGTGAAGTTAATAATAAAGAAGTAATTTTCCTGTCCCACCATATGAGGTTTTCATGGTTTATTGCGTACATGTTGATTAAATCTCTAACCCATTAATCTATAGATCAAATGCATGTGGAGTTATTTGTTTGTCTTGTGTGAATGCAGGTCAGCCTTGGGAGGAGAGTTGCAGTCAAAGAGAGACCAAGCGTGAAGAAGGATCGATATCAAACGCCCGAAATAAGGTATGCTCACTTGATCTTCTTAACTACGTATTTGCTTAAGAATAATGGGGATTAGGTTTGGGATGACGGTAGAAAGTAGGAATCTTTAGGTCTTTTCTACATGCATGATAAAACCCTAAGTGCTAGTTCGTAGACGGATTTCCCACTCACAACAGAATTGGCGACCATAATGGGGAATCTCTAGGGTTTCTGGGAATGTTTTTTATTGGGTATTTTTTAAAAATTGGTTTCATTACTTGTTTTTAAAATTTCTACAAAAGTCTAAGCTAACAGAGATTTTGGTCTTCCATACCAGTTATCTCTGTTTCTTTGCTTGGCTACATTTTTTTTTGAGACCCACAGAGGTACACGCGGCTTGTATAAGGTCTGCACGTGTGTACCTGTGCCTTACCTTCCCACAACCCGCGTGTACACGCTAGCTGAGGAAGTGTTAGTCGTGTGTATGATTCCAAAAAAATTATTTTAGAGAGGCAGTCATCCTCTCCCCTATCAGAAGTAATCATTCTCAGGGGTTTTCTGGAACTCATTCTAGTCTCTTTTTTTTGTAGTTTTGTAGCTTAGGTTTCACCTCAGATTGATTTTGTTTTATGAAATTTTCCTTCAATTGTTTTCTTTTTCTGTCAAAGTAAGTTTCTGAGTCTTCAAGAGATTCAGGTTCTCAACACCAGTAGTCTTTGTCAGTGCTTGATTGCTTGTCGTTTCATTTTTTGAAGAGTTACAGAGGTACATGCAACCTACATAGCTGCATGCGTGTATATGCGCTCTGACCTTACACAGCTCGCGTGCACACGCTGGTTGTTGAACTGTCAGCAGTGTGCCTATTGAGAAAAAATTTTGGTTTAAGGAGAGGCAGTCATCCTTTCCTTATCAAGAGTTATACCTCTCAGGGTTCTTGGTCTCTGTCTTAGCAATTTTAGCCTAGGTTGGATTCCAGCATAGCTTGCTTTTTCATTGAAAGATTTCTTGCATTTCCTAGCTTTTTTAACTTATTTTTAGTTTGAAATTTTAAGAAAAATGAGTTGCATTTTGAAAAAAAATTCCCCCTCATGGCCGGGGGGGGAATGAATCGTGCATTCATAAATTTATTTTAGAATCTTTTGTTATTTCTTCTTTGATTGGAAGAAAATATAAAAAAAAAACTTAGTTTGTTAGATATTTTTCGAACTGGTGACTTTAACAACACGGAGTGTCTTAACAACACACCCCGTCACCGACTGTCCTACACCTCGGGGACCATTTTCTTTGCATTGTTATTTGAAAAAGAAAAAGAAATTAGCATAGCGTTGTGTTTTCTTCTAATTTTAAAAGCATTTCAAAAGGAAAAAAAATATAATATATAATCATTCTTTGCCAGTGTTCATATAAGTTTCATCGTTTTTCGCAAGAGTCTTAACACCATTAGTTGCACTACCATACCCTTTTGAGTAAATCAAGCCAATAAAAAGAACACTAATTAAAATTTACTAGACTTTATGTTTGTAGGGTCCATCAACTAGATTAGGCTAGAGCCTTGATTTAGGTTGGAGAGAAAACTCTTCAAGGCTATAAAACAAACATACGAGTCTATGCTAAGGAGTGTAGAAGTCCAGTAACATGAAATTTATCTAGGACCCCCCTCTAACACAGGGGATAAACACGAGGTCGTGTGCGGAAAGGTAGCGGAGATAACCACTCCAAAGCCGGACCAATCGTAGTGGAGAACACATATAGAGGGCTTGTCTTGGGATTATGTCGATTGCAATTTCCACGGAGCTTCGTGGGTCTCGAATCCATTCAAGGTCCTCAATTGTCTTTCGGACCACTTTCTTTCGATACCCTTGGTATGTTTCGGGCTTGATACCCTGCTCATTGTGGTCTACCCGACTGTCGACGATACCCGCCTGGTGACTGTTCGCGTGCTGGCAACCTAGTTGTCTATCTTTCTAGTGACATACACAGGTGATTGCAGGGGTATACCGTAGTACCTAAGACAGACATTGGGCCACGCTTTGCAGAGTATACTCGGAGGGTGCTTCCGTATTCGAGTTTCACTTGCGCCGGTAAGTTTCTCTAGTGTTGGTTGGTGTAACTGTTCTTCCAACTAGTTAGTCATTTGCTTGATTTGCCTTTAGGAACTTTTAGTGTGTGCTCTGTGCTCCCTAGTTTTCCATAGTGAGTTACTCAGTCATTTCTTTGGGTCTCTAACCTAGGATGGTAGACCGCCCACTCTGCCAGTCGTGAGGACTTTTTGGTCTTCCGCTTAGAAACGTGGAGCCGCCTCATTATAGACATTGTTTTGATAACACTGGTTCTTCAGAGTTAGTGTGTGAGACTTTTACAGACTTAAATGATCTTGCAAAGGGATAACCTGTGTATAAGATATTCATGGCTAAATTTCCTGAGAATAGCAACCAAGGAACCCCTTCGCAAGGGGATTCTTGTGTTTTTCCTTTCTTCGGAAACATTGGTGTCCCTTTGATGGCCACTTTGTACATTCCTGGGTTGAATGTGGGATTACCAGTTTGGTTGGGTACCATTCCAAATGTCCCAAATGCTCTTAACGCTTCTCAGTTAAGCACTTTATGTCATGGGTACCCTGTTGATGTTTCTTCATCAACAAAGCCTTCTCCCCCTCCTTCTCCTTCCTCTGGTGAAAGTACAGTTACTAGTAACTGGAAGTCTAAACGAAATAGAAAGA
>SNQJ01S0018045.1:62155-99317 GCA_010110895.2 Picea sitchensis | reverse complement strand
ATTCCAGTAGGAGCCACATCCCACTTAGGAATACACCTGAAGCTGGATCCAGACCCTAACCAGAACCAAAAGGAGGGTAAGCGACAAGGATGCAAAACGACCCAATAACTAATCAAATAGGTAGGTAAATTTATGATTAACTCAGGACAAGTGCAACGCCTCACTGTAGGTTCTTTATCCTCCCCATGCAATTAAATACGATGAAGATCATAAGATGGAATATTAGAGGCCTTAATGGAAGATCCAAACAAAGGATTCTTCAAAACTGTATCAAGGCATAAAATCCAGATATCCTCCTACTGCATGAGACCAAATGTGTTGGTGACATGGCGCAAGAAATACTCAAGACATTTAGCTATCCTCTGGAACCCTACTACAATCATTATGGAGTCGACTTACCCAACAATAGATACACTCTCAACACATTACCGAGTGATAGGTTCAAGCAAATCAGGAATCATCACCAACGCTTATGGACCTCAGCTTGCTCAAGAGAAAGATCACTTCCTGGATAGCTTAGACTACGTTAATTCTTTAAGAGGAAAATAAAGATGGATATTGGGGGGAGATTTCAACATGATCCTCACCTTAGAGGAAAAAAGTGAAGGCCTAAAACATTTAGACCAAGACAGTACCAGATTCAGTGACTACATCGATAGGCACCATCTAATTGATATTGAAACTAGGCATGGTTCCTTCACCTGGACTAACAAGCGAGTGGGGAGATAAGCACATTTCCAGTAGATTAGAATGCTTTCTAATCTCGGAAAATCTAATGCTTGAAGGTCCACTCATTGAATCCAACATCCTTCCAAGAATAGGCTCTGATCATTGGCAAGTGCGATGTGGATAGACACAATAGCTACTCCAAAATATAAACCATTTCGCTTTGAGAAATTTTGGCTAGTGCAGCCAGACTTCCAGAAGCTTTCCCGAACCTGGTGGGCTCAAGCATAAATTGAGTATGGCGCCAAGATGTACAAATTCCAGCAGCGCCTAAAAAACTTCAAACAACAACTTCGAGACTCAAACAAGAATGTTTTGGCAACATCTTCCTAGCACAGAGAACCCTTGAACAAAGACTTGAGGACATTCAACAAGATTTTATTGTCTCAGACTACTCAGACGTCTTGCTACAAGAGGAAGCAACCCTGAAGAAAAAACTTGAAGATCTCCACAAGCAGGAGGAAATCCTTTGGAAGAAAAAGTCACGAGTGCAGTCGTTAAAAGAAGGGGAAAAAATGCCAAATTTTCCCACCGCTCCATGATACATAGACGCTACATCAACCGCATTACAAAACTAAAGGACTCATGGGGAAACACACTTCTATATCACACTGACATTGAAGAGGAGTTAGTTACCTATTATAAAGAGATACTCTCAAAACGCTCGCCATCCACAAGGTAACACAAAATATTATGTCCCTTATCACTGCAGAATAGAAAAGTGCCGTAATGAGACAAATATCATAGGAGGAAGTTGATCAAGATACCAAGGAAATGCCCCCTGGGAAAGCCCCAGGACTGGATGGTTTCACCATCGATTTTTTCCACCTTTGTTGGTCAATGATCAGAGTAGAAGTCTGGCAACTTGTAGAGGAATCCAGAACTTCTGGACAGGTGCTCTCAACCCTCAATGCCACTTTCCTCAACCTAATCCCAAAAGAGGAGCGCGTCACCAACCCAAACCAATTTTGGTGGATAGCACTCTTCAATGTTATTTACAAAATAATCACAAAGGTAATTTCCCTCAGGCTCAAACCCATCCTTCCTTACATTATTTCAAAGGAACAATCAAGTTATGTAGAAGGGAGGCACATCATGGATAGTGTCATCTTGGTTCATGAAGTGATTCACTCACTCAAGTCCACGTGCACTCTAGGAATGCTTATAAAACTTGATCTTTCTAAGGATTTTGATAAACTCAGTTGGAAATACATGCATTCTCTTCTCACAACCTTTGGATTTAGTGAATATTGGATAGCCCGGATCATGAAACTCACCTCTTCCGCTTTCTTCTCCATACTAGTAAATGGTGTCCCATCGAGGCCTTTTTCTCCTTCTTGCAACATCCGCCAAGGAGACCCACTCTCCCTTTTCCTCTTTTTCATTATGGATGAAGGATTAGGACACTACTTATTAGCTTCAGTCTTAAATGGTACACTACAAGGGCTCCCAATCCATGGTCTCCAGCCAACAGCCTCACATAGCCAATTTGTTGATGATTCTATGATTCTGAACACCCCCACAGCCAAGGAATCCGTACAGCTCCAAACCATCCTCTCAGACTTCAGTGAGGCCACTGTTACCACTTTCAATATGGATAAGTCTCAGCTTTTCTTTTTCAACACTCCCCTAGCTATTCAAAAGAACATCTCTCGCCTTCTAGTTATCCCATGCAGCTCCCTTCCATCCAATTATCTAGGATTACCCCAAACAGACTTGCTTGGAAAATTTCCTAGAACTCCCTTCTCCCAATCTCCAATCGCCTCAATTCCTGTACCTTCAGATCCCTAAACCTCCCTGTCATACTCATCCTCTTAAAAATGGTGCTTAGAGCTATTATAGCCTATATGTTCTCGGTTCTCGCAGCACCACAAATGGTCATCAAGAGCATAAGAAACCTTCAACGGAATTTCCTCTGGAACGGTCATAAACAGAGGAAAAATTGTGCCCTAGTAGGCTAGGATAAAATCTACAAACCTACATCTCTGGGAGGATTGGGCCTCCGTGACCTAGGAAAGCTCAACAATGTTATGGGAGAAAAAATATGGTGGCACTGGTTAAAGTACCCAAAAGAACTCTGGGCACGACTATGGAGGAAAAAATATACCCCCAAGCTATAGCAAGAACAACTCATAAGGCTCGAAGAATAGATAAAAGGCTCCAACATCTGGAATGCAGCCTGCAGAAATCGCCCACTCATTCAAAAGAATGTTTTTTGGGAAGTTTGAAATGGTCATTCCACCCAATTTTGGACAGATGCTTGGAAGCAACAACCTCCCTTGCAAACACTAGAGAACCTCTGCCTCAAACAAAACCAACTACCAGATTCGAGGCGCCTCAAAGTTGCATACCTCTGGCTTAACAGCACATGTCATCCCCCATGGAATAGTTGGAAAATGCTCGCAAAGGATCTCAACCTTCCGAAAAACTTTGAAATGCAACCTTGGAAAGAAACAATTGGAAATGGGAAGATTTGAATCAGTGAATAAAAGGGCATTCTTCGTTGGGGGCACTCCCCAAATGGTACGTTCACAATTAAGGAAGCCTATCAACTTTAGGAGAATTTTCATCAGCAAACTAAAGATCACATTTGGCACATAATCTGGAAAACCAAACTTTGGCCGAAGGTTTCCACCTTCCTTTGGCTTTTGGTCTAGAACCGGATCCTAACTTGGGATAACCTCAAAAATCGAGGATTTATTGGACCCTCAATTTGTCACTTATTCCAACAACAAGAAGAAAAAATCGAGCACATCTTCAATCAATGTCCTAACAACAATATGATCTAGGATCAAGTTGCAGTCATCATGAGGAAAACCAAAAGAGATAGAACAAGTTTTGTCAGTACTATTCAAAATTGGGGCCCAATAGATTTTAGAGGCCCACTTCTCAAAAGAATCTGACAACTCCTACCAGGTTTTAGATTTTGGCAACTCTAGAAAGAAAGAAATCGGTGCATCTTCCACTCCCAGATCTCCACTCCCTCCACAATCTGGACCCCAATTGTGGAGAGAATTTGGGAAACCATTCAAATTCAATCGTGGACTCCAGAAGACGTTCCTAGTGAACCACTGGAATCCATCATCTTCTCTTCCTAGAAGAAGATAACGTCCAAGGATTCTCTCTCTCTTTCTGCTCCCCCTACCCCTACCGCTCGGAGCCCCTCCAGCTAGAGTTGTCCTCCCCCAGGATTCTGGAAGTTGAACTTTGTTGGAGCATCGAAGGGAAAGCCTGGACTGACAGGTTTTGGGGAGGTTATAAGAGACATCACAGGGAAGATCCAACACCTCTGAGCGGGTTCTCTGGGACATGACACCAATAACTCCGCAGAACTTTGGGGTCTCGTCAGGGGAATTCAACTAGTCTTAGAGCTCAAATTGCAACCCCTAGTCATTCAAGGAGATTCAAAAGTAATTATCACACTGGTCACCAAAATCATCAATGGCACAAATCCGGAGAAAATAACTCCAAGTTGGCGCCTCTTGGGCCCTCTCTCTCTTCTACAATCTTTCCTTAGTCCTACCCTCACGCTCATTACTTCACACATGATATGTGAAGCCAACGAAGTAGCCGACAAATTAGCTAATAAGGGGGTCACTACCCAATCTAAAATCCTTATTCTCAACCCCCAAAATTACCCGAACTCACAATTGCTAAAGCAATGCCAAGAGCTAGCTCGTCAAGATTACCTTCCCCTGGATGGGGTGCCACCGGGTGACTGCATGTCATATGGTGCACTAGCAGCAGGGGCAGTTAAAGCTCCTCGTTCCTAGCACCATCCCCAATTCAATTAGCATGCCTTGCATTTACGCAGAGCAGAGCATAAAGAGTCAGGACAATCCAACAGCTCTGGCGTTTCAATTCTGGTTTATGGGAATTGGTATGACTCCCCCCACCCACAACACTTCAACATTCATGGCCTTCATTGCCATCACCTCACTCATCATCACGCATGGATTTCCCCATTGCTGCTCTTATCTCTGTTTTTCGTCCTCAGTTCTTCATTCTCCCTTTGTTATCAAGCTTTGGCTCTCCTAGGCCTTTGTTCTTTTCATTCTATCCCTCCCAATAATTTTCAGCCTCTCCAATGTGCATTCTTCTCTCCCCATTCTTGGTTTCAGTATGCCCTGTGAAAGAGGCAAGCCCAAGCGTGGGCCAACCTACTATAGCCAAGTAGGCAGGCACCGACGCATTGGACCTGTGGCTCTCCATTCCTTTCCAAGAAGCAACCTAGCCCATTCTCCGGATTCTTATCAAAATTGGGACATGGAATCCGAGGAAGAGCCTCATTCGCCTATCCAAAAGCCCAATTACGAAGGTTGCATAGTGGAGGAGGAGATTCCTCCTCACTAGGTGAATATTCCTCATCACTTGCAGGATGTTGGCGATGAACGGATGACAAAAGTAGGCACCGAGGAGTTGGTCATGACAAAATGTCTGGTAGAGGAGGAGCTTCCTCCTATGCTATCGGATTGCTACAAAAACTCCACCGACCCCAACCTGGCAGACCCATAAATCAATTGGGGTGAATTCTGGCATGAGAGAGAAGGACGTGACTCGCCCAAAGCACCAATGCAACAAGACCTGGACAGTCACGCCTCACCCAAATCGTGCAAGCGCACAGAGGAACAACTGGCCCTCATTTTCGAGATGAGGAGGGACCTAGCCGAGCATATGTATAACCAAAGCCTCGTCAACAAGCGCATGGATTTTATGTTTGATTCCTTATTAGGTGAACCTGCAAAGAGTCGTTGCCCGACTTGTTGCCAGCCTTATCCCTTCACGATCAGCCAAGACGAAAGCCTAGGTTTGCCTCATGTTTAGATTCTCTACTATTATTTTTCTGGTCTTAGATGTTTTATTTTTTTATTGCCATGAAACTCTACTGCAGACTGCATGTTCTAGTTTCCATGTATATGGCAGAACAGGTGGCAAGCCTTTATAGTTCTCATACATGTGTTAATTTCTATGCACATTGCCACCTATGCACAATAGTGTCCATGCAAAGTGTCACCTATTTTGGTTTCCACACCTGTGGCAGAACAAGTGACAAGTCTTGACTTAATCTTGAGTCTTGAGTAATCTTTTGATAAGTGTCACTTTTGATGGCATATGGTAATATATTTTCTTTTTATTTAAAAAAAAACAACATGTTTACCCAAAAAAAAAAAATCAAACCAAATATAAATCCAAAATGGATGAAATGGAAAATATACAATCTCAACCCCACAACAATTTCATAATTGCAATTATTTAAAATCATATTACCATATTTAATTTACACGGATTCTATTTTATTCATTTAATTTTATATAAACTCAACCCCACAACAATTTCATATCTGTAAATATTTTAAAAATCATATTACCATTACTCTAATGATTCTATTTATCATTTAATTTTATATAGTGCTATTTTTTAATCTTTTCGATATATATCAAATTTTTAAATACTCACTCAAAAATTTGAAGGTTTTTTCAATCTTTTCTATTATATATCAAATTTTTAAATACTCACTCAAAAATTTGATTCATAATATGGTAAATGGTAAATAAAATAAATTAGGAAAAGTTGAATCTATGACCTCAACTTTGAAAGAAATTTCATAACTCATAATCATTCTTTTCTATTATATATCAATTTTTTAAATACTCACTCAGAAATTTGATTCATAGTATGGTAAATGGTAAATAAAATAAAATAGGGAAAGTTGAATCTATGACCTCAACTTTGAAAAACAATTCATAACTCATAATCATTCAAGTTCAAAACTATTTCATATTTATTTTATATAAATAATTTATTCATTTATATTAATTATCTTAATTTACTATATTGTTATTTACTTTATTTAATAAATTTGTTATTTAAATTACATTTTTTAATATATAAATATATAAAATGTTTTGAAAAAACTTAAAGTATTATAATTATAGACTTAACCATTCAAATCTAAAAATACAACAATTTTTAACCAGATTTTAGACAAAATTAAATTAATAATATCTCCTAAAAAAAACAAAATTTAAAACATTTAAACTAAAACTTTATTATTTACTCTATATAAATAATTTATTTCATGATTTCTGAAACATTTGAAAGTCTGAAATACTCATTCCAAAAATTCATAACTACAATTAAAAAACACCAACTAAAATTATACAGTTCTTATACCTATTGAAGTTTTAAATACTCATTCCGAAAGGTTATAACTGCAATTAAAAGACACGGACTAAATTATACAGTTCCTGACACGGACTAAATTATGCAGTTCCTGTTTACTCTATGGAAACAAATAAAGAAGAGCCGAAACAGTTCGTTGTTTATCTTACTCGATTTTTAATAGGGTCAAAGTAAATGGTTTATTCGATTATTTACGGTTCATATTAAAGTTTAAATATTCATCTTAAAAGTTTATAATGCCAATTAAAAGACAGATACTAAACTGCACACACTGCTTCTTTATTTTATAATACTCGGGGCAAATAAAGAAGATGATGAAGAAGGTTCTCGATTGCCTACCTGGTCTCTTTGTGGATGTTGACAGGCTCCACGACGTATTCGCTCATCGACGTGGACGTGAGATCTGCAGAGGTGACGTCGATGTTTTCGTCGCCTGTGCACTTGATGTTGAGGTTGAACTCGATGGAGCAACGGTCGCAGCTGCCATCGCCATCGCAGGCATCGCAGTCCCTGGCGTACAGCATGTGCAAGGCGGAGTGGCTGATTAGAGGGAGGAGCCCCAACCTATGGGCCAAGAATTCGTCCGGGACCACGCTCGAGTTGGCCATGATGTCCACCAGCTCTATGGCCACCGTGGGCACCTCCGCAATCATCACCCTGCGGAGTGCGTTGGCAATGCTCAGATCTGTGCCCTTCAAATCGAACTTCATGAAATCTTCCCCGACTTCTCGGATTTCCACGGTGGGGTAGCGCTGATAAGACACGCCCGCCATTTTCCTGTGTCTGGATCTGTACGTTTACACTTACCCAGATAAATTATTTTTTGCAAATCTTGCAATTCTGTTCAATATGGCCATTAAATTTGAGTTGTTCGTTATTTCGTTTCTTGTAACCGTCCTCCACGTGTTACTTTTTAAACAATTATTATTTCAAAACTAATAATTAGCACAACCATATATGTAAAAACGGTTAATAAACATGGATCTGCCTCATTTTCCACTCTTCAAAATAATGCCCAAAATAATCCCCATCCTCCTTTTTCTCTAAAGGGAAAATTTCTCTATATTAGTTATATAATGTGTTGTCAAAACAGAGAATTACAAAGATTAGCTGAAATGATAATTTTCAAATGAAGCTTTAGCTTTTAGTGCTCTTTAGTTTAGCAAAAGGGGAAAGTTCATAATAAGAGCAAGAGGACTGCTAAAAGTTTGAAAAAGACACAAGGATAAGAGGGGATAAAGCCCAGAAAAACTAGCTGACAGAAGTAATCTTCAGAGTTGATACATAGTTTAGTAGTGGTTTTCAAAACTCAGATCCTAAAAGACTGCTAAGATGAAAAGGAGTGGTTTTTAAAAAAGAGTTAGAAAATGGGAAGAATCTTCATGGCCATCTAACCAAAAGTTGTAAGTTATAATGTTCACTTTTTTCTGAAGAGTTATCTTAAATAGTTGATCTGCTAATTTGTTGTGTTCACAATAGATATGTTTGAAGCTGAGATTTTTGAAAGTGGATAAAAGAAGTCTGATTTTTTTCTTCCATGCCATTCACCTATCTCAACCTGGTTATATATATATATATAATAACTATCTAAAAATTTCATTTCTCTATAAAGCTGCGCAAATTTTGAAAATTTATATATGAAGCTCCACAAATGTTCTTAGTTTTACTATATTTTATCTGTTTTGATATTAAATTTCGAAGTGAATGTACTCTTGCTGTTTGGTATGATCATCTATTTTGATGTGAATAATAATCAATAATCTGTTAATTCGATCTAATTCATTATAACTTGATATTCTAAATACTAATTTATCAATTTCTTTCACAGTAGTTACTGAACAGAATATTTCCAATTAATAGCCAGTAACATCTATTAGAGTACAATTTGTCCAGCTCTTTTACTGGACGGGTGCATAATCTATGAATACACCGGATACTATGATTGTCTGCTGTTTTTTAGAATATGACTGTCTACTGTACATGCTTAGATAATTTCATATATTTATTTAAGGTATTTATAAAAAAATTGAAAAAACCGTATTTTTCATGTTTTTTGGAATATAATTGTCTTAGTCGCAACCTTAAAACATGCGAAAGATATCTCTAAGACTAAATTCGAAGTCGAAATCTTTTGCTGTGAGATAAAATGGCTCTATTATTCATAGATTTAAAACATCTTTTAAGCGTAGAAATAAAAATAAAAAAAAACAATCACAAAGAAAATTACAAATCAGTGTATGATAAATGGATATCTGTCAATCCGTTTTAAGTAAAAAAATGTTTGAAGTTTCTGTTCATTTCTCACAATATTATCTGAATTTGATCATACAGTTTTTTAGTGAAATCATAGTTTTTCGTTTCTAAAAAATTATTTTTAAATGTATAAATAGATTTAGTGTTTTGAAAAAATCCTAAATGTATAAATAGATTTAGTGTTATGAAAAAATCCAGTTTTAGTGTTTTGAAAAAATCCTAAAACATATAGATAGATTGTACAGCTTTAACAATTAAAATCTGCAATTCAAATAGTTTCTAACTAAATTTAAAACAAAAATAATCAGAAAAATTAACAATATCCATTTATCATACATTTATCCTACAATTTAATTTTTTATTTTCTTTTGGTTTTCTCCTTTCTACGCTGAAAAGATGTTTCTAATTTGTTGTCGAAATACAACTCATTTAAAGTAGGCTGTAAATTGAACTTTCTCTCAAATGCAATAACTACGATTCTTTCTTGCTTTTTGCAAAATATAGCAGCAGTACTTACATCTTAACTTCAAGATATTCTTGAACAAATCAAACATAAATGTTTATTAACAACATTTTTTAAAACCCAAAGGTGAAGTTCCAGATCTTCTTCTTATTAAAATATATTAATATAACCAAAAAACACTGAAGGGACAGAATGATTTCCTAGTAAATATATCAAGCCAAAAAACACTGAAGGGACAGAATGATTTCCTGCACAGGAGTCGACCATTCGACCTGTACTCTCTGACGAAGCTCGAGAAAATATTAAAGCATGTCAAACTTTTAATTGTAAGGCACTGTGATTGAAATGCTGATACCTGTCTTGGCGTTCCTCTTCAAAGAGACCGGATTTTGAATTGTTCCATATGACACTGCCACACATTAATCCAAATAATCTTTAAAATTTAAAATCAATAATTGGAGACGAATATCCCCATACACCAGAGAGCGTTTGTGATAAATTGGAATAAAGGAAAAAATATAAATAAGGAGCAAGAAAATAGATAAATCTAAATCTCGAAAACCTGCCCGCTCTGCAATCGATACAATTGATGTAAAATTAGATCAATCTTGAAAACCTGCCCGCTCTGCAATCGGTATGAAATTAAATAAATCTAAATCTTGAAAACCTGCCCGCTCTGCAATTGATATGAAATTTCAAAGAAGATGAAGACCAGGACTATATAAGAATTGGTTATGCTTGTCGACTGTTGAGCTAGGGTCCTCCGGGCTATACAAAAGGCTATATCGTAATCTTTGTCAAGTCGTGCTCGCGGTCCGCCATTGTTGAAGCTCGACAGACTAAAGTGCAATTTGCACAGGCGGGGGCACTGACCACATACATTTCCAATTCCAATGTACATATACGAAATGATCGGAAGTGATAAGGCTGCAGTAAATAGAAACGGCCCATAGTCGAACAACACCGTTTCAAGCACACCCACGCCCAGCACTAATTTTGCCTACTCGGCTGCCTTTCGTTAGAGGAAAACAAAACGTGGCGAGAGGAAGCCGAGGTAGCATTTAATAAATATCAATCAACCAAGGGTTGATTGTTGAGTTTAAAAGGACCATTTTTTGAAAAAAAAAATGTGATAAAACAAATATTTTAGTATAATTTTTGAAAGGTTGTAATTGAGAGGGAAATAATAACTCTATTCTCCCTTAATTGATTGTTGTGTTGAATTAAAGTGATAAAACAAATATTTTATTATCATTTTTGAAAGGTCGTAATTGAGAGGAAAATAAAAAAAATTACTCCCCCCCTTAATTGATAATTGATTATTTGGTTGAATTTTTATAAATGAGAAAAGAAATGGCAGTAAAACTAACTTTTCTTTAAAATAAGTTAAAACTTTATCATTATAACAGTTTTATTTTGTAACATTTACATTTAATTTTGGTAATTTAGACTAATGTTGTTTAACAAACCCATGAACATACTAATTATGTACTCCTTTAAAAAGTATAAAATTTAATTATAATTAACTTTAGAATAATGAAAACAATGCGTAGTTTAGAGAGAGCCCATGGTGAAATATTTGTAATAAAGTTTGGGAGTAGAGATCAGAGCTACAAGCTTAAAATTTCAAGAAGTTAGAGTGGATTTCTAAATTGTAGGTTTAGGTCATTTTTATTTGGTTGATTGGGCAAAGCACTAAAGCTATGCTAGAAAGGAGTAAGATATTTCACCATTGTTATATTGGAATGTTCATGTAAAGATAGGCATTTATGAAGAAACCCTAGATTTTTCACAAGATCCTTGGAGGGTTTGAACATCTTTAGGCATGGCAAGGTTTTGGAAGGTCATTGGTCTAACAAAGTCGAGATAAGGAGGGAATTTCCCTACTTCGATTATTGGAGGTAGTATTTAGTGGAATCCACAAAAGTTTTGGTAAATTCTACTTAAGCCTTTCTAATCTTAGGGAAAGTGATCTGTAAAGAGGATTTCAAGGTGGTTTGTGATAGTTGTAAGGAACACATCTATGATTTTTTAGTATTAGTTATTGAAGGTATTGGATATGTTTCTCTGAGGCCTGCAACACAACTTCATTCATGTGGAGTGTTATTCTCTCACGACTACATGGAGGATGGAGTTAAGAAAAAGATATTGCGACAGAGGAAGGATCAGTCTAGTGTTTTGGTGCCTTATTGTGCTATTGCAAAGCATGCGTTAGTTCTAGGGAGGAAATTTTCTCTTTCTAAAAGCTTGTTCTCCATGCTTCAATCCTTGAATTGAAACATCAACTACCCATCCAATCTAGTTAAATCTTTCCAAGATCCCTTTAGAATACTAGATTGAGAAAATATTAAGGGAAATCAATGATATTATTGGGCGTTTCTTGGAGATGGATGTTAGATTTTATGATGATTTAAACCACTCAATAATATAATCCTTATAGAAATGGACCTGAAAGAGGTTTTAATAGAATCAATCGACATAGAAGTCAGTTATTAGAGTTTCACTCAATCGATAGACTATGTTTAAGGGTTCCCTACAAATGTTTTAAATGTCACATTTATGGGCATGTTGCATCAGAGTGTGTCTAGTATAAAGGGATGATGGAGTGGAGATTATAGGCATAGAAGTCAATTAATGGATTTTAACTGAATCAATCGACATAGAACCCAGTTAATGGAGTTTCACTCGGTTGATAGACTATATTTAAGGGTTCCCTACAAATATTTTAAATGTCACATTTACGGCCATATTGCATCAAAGCGTGTTTAGTATAAAGGGAGGATGGAGTGGACATCTAGAGTTTCTATTAGATTCAAAGAAGGTTCAAATATTATGAATAAATCTTATTTAGTTATGAGACAATTTAGTGTGAAGGTTTTTTCAAAGTCTCTTATGGTTGATAAAATTGATCCCATGGTCATAATACCAAATAGCTCAAATGGATTGGTCTAGGTTGAAAAAATACTTGAGGAATTTGTGAGAGCTTCAAAAAATTTGGCAGAGTTGACAAAGGAAGGGATCAAAGATGTTATGTTGGAGGAGGCTATGTAAAGCTCAAAAGCACGTAAGTATGGTTAGTTATCTCATTTGTAACCCATTTTGAATAACCTTCATGTCAATTTTTCAACCTTCAAATCTTCATTATTCATTTTTTCATAGATGCAACCTATCTTCAATTGCAAATTATGTGTTAGAAAGTGAGTTTCTTTCTCAACATTTTGAACCCCAAAGCAGGCTCATCCTCAACAGAACTTGAACAACTCATGGATTCTCTTCATCATGGATTTAATGATATTGATATAATTACATCCATGGAGTAATTTTTCAATAGAGAATGTCAACTTTGGGTCAAGCATTGAAAAATTCAAGAGGAGGCTAAATTTTTAAGATGTTTCACTATAGGTTTTCAATCTTCTTTCAACTTTAAACCATCATCCCAATTAATATTGTTTTCAAATTTTTCAATCTCTAATGCATCTCTTATTTTTCTTTTGTAGTAATGCAGGATTCTTGCTAACATTCTTAAATTCTCTAAACATATATGGTGATTGGAAGTGTGAGATTTTTTGACAAAGTAAGATTTATTAAACCTTTCATGGCATATATTCACATTGTGCTCTTTTAACCTTATTTTGTTTGAGTGACCTAATTCACCAATTGATTCGGATTTAGGAGCAGAACGAGTTGATTAACATACTGAATACAATAAGCACAGAGATATGAAGAATAACACAAATATCCAGTGGACAATATCTTCTATTGAATAATGAAATAGGCTAAAACTGTAAAACTGCAGAACTGAAACACTTGCTCAAATGGTGGTAGCTATCTCTGAGAAGAGATGTGGCTTCTATGTGCATCTGTCTGAGAAGAATGGATTACAATGAGGCTCTATAGACCTTTTTTATATTACTCATGAATTCCAAGACCCTAAACATCCAAAAACCTAACCCTAGAAGGTGAAACATGAAAATTCATGTGGGCCCCTATGGGTAAGTTGATGTAAGTTGGTACATCAACTTCCCAGGGTCGTAACTTTTGCATACGACCTATGTTTTAGGTGCATGATATCCCGTTGGAAAGGTCTTTCAAACAACTATACATGTCATCGTCAAACTTGAATATGTCTACAATTTGACTGTGGTGAGCCAAAAGAACAACGTTTAGGGCCCCAAAATGGCCCTAGAAGTACAACAAGATGTGCTGACATGTAAACATATAAAATAAGATAGTTGGATTAGGAGAGAGGCCATGGAGGATGTGTGAGGATTCAAACATCCCCATAAGTGTAGAACCCATAATTACAAAGAAGTATAGAAGAACGTGTTGAACAAAAATGAACAAGAGGAGCCAGTTGGAATAGGTGGGTGGCCACCAATATCCACCTGGATCAATCCTCCCCCATTAGGAAGCAATGGTCTCCATTGCATTGAGTTCCCCCATCAGGTGAGGAAACTTCTGTTGGATTTGGCCCCGGATGAGACACTTGCCTTAGTGTAGGAGTTTCCTTTCCTTGACAACTCGATAAAGCTGGATCCTCTGTTGGCGAGTGCTCTTGACCTGTGTGTCCATTATCTGATTAGTGGATGCTTGTTTCATGCAGTCAGGGTTGATCTTTGTTGGTGTCAGTTGTTTTGAGATCTCTGAGGTGTCCAATAATGGTGGAAAATATGGTCGAAGGAGGTCCACATTGAACACTAGATGTAGGCCAAGGAAGGGTGGAGTTGAGCTCAAAATCATTGCTACACAACCTTGGTGATAGTGTAAGGCCCATAACGAAGTGGGTGAAGCTTCCAATGGGGCCTCGTGAGACACTCCTTCTGCAAATGTAACCAATCTTTGTCGCCAACCTGAAACTGGTGTGGTACCCTATGTTGATCATGGCAATCCTTGTACTTAGCATTGGATTTTTGCAAAATCTCCTGGACCTGTTAGCGGATGTGTTGAATATTCTCAATGCATCTGGTGGCTCTGTCAATCGCAGTCTGATCATGGAAAGATTTTTTCTATGTGGTGGCAAGATGAAGTGCAACATCAATGGATCCCAAGGGTTGGAATCCCAGACCCACCTGAAATGGGCTATGGTCGGTGGAGCTATGGAGAGCCTTGTTGTAACTATGTTGAACATAGGGGAGACTCTCGTCCCATGTATGTGGATGCTTAGAATTGCACATGTGCAGGATGTGCACAATCATCTGATTGACGACCTATGTTTGGTCATTGGTTTGGGGGTGGAAAGAAGTGGATTTTGTGACCTTGGTGTCCAACAAAGACTAGAGACTCGACCAAAATGTGTTGAGGAACCTATTGTCCCAGTCAGAGATGATGATCTTTGCTATCCCAAAGTGGACCCATCCTCGTTCGAAGAAAATATTGGTAGTATCTGTCACTGTGATAGTCTTCTTGCAGGCTGTGAGGATGGTCATCTTCGAAAACCGATCAACGACCAAAAATACGCATTCATTTCCTTACTTGGTGGACGCCAAGATAGACATGTAATCCATTGAGATGGATTCCCAAGGCTTATCAAGAATAGGAAGAAGGGTGTATAAGCCTTGCTTCTTGATGGCTAGCTTGGCAATGGCACATGCAGTGTAATATCTGATATACTTGTTGACGTCCTTTTGAAGTTTTGGCCAATAAAAATGTTTCTAAAGAACGACCATAGTTTTCTCCATGCCAAAATGTCCTGCCACCCGACTATAGTGGGCTTCCCAAATCAGCTTTGCACGCTCACTTGTAGGAACATAGAGATGGCCCAGGTGGCATAAGATTATGTCCTAAATGTGAAAATCGGTGACAGTTGCGCCTGTACCCAAGAGATGATAGGTGGTGGCGAAGTCTGAATCTTGTTGATAAAGTTGGGGCCACTCAGATGCTTCATGTCCACAAGAATGGAGCACATTGGTGAGTGCAGCCACAGGAGGTCGACTGAGGCAGTCAGTGACACGATTGGAGATACCTATATTATACTTGATGTTGAGATGGAACTTCTGCAAGTAGGTGGACCACTTATGATGGCAGACATTCTGCGATTCCCCCTGTGTCTGTATGAACTGCGGAGGCTTTTGATCAATGTGTATGATCGTCTCTTTTCCCAAAATGTAATGTTCCATTGATGACAGGATTGTACAATGGAATACATTTCCTTGTCATAGGTGGGGTATTTATGTATAGTATCAGAGAGTGTCTCACTATGGTATGCCACCGAATGCCCATGTTGAGTGAGAACTGTGGCCACAACATAGTCAGATACATCAGTCTCAATCTTGAATGGTTATTGCATATCGGGCAAGGAGAGTACTGGAGTTGAGAACAAGCGATGCTTTATATCATTGAATGCTCATTGATGCTCCTTCCCCAACACAAACTTGGCCCTACCACCACTCTTGGCCACCTAGCTGAGGGCCCATGCAATATGGGAGAATCCCAACATGAATCGTCGATAGAATTTGGCTAGTCCCAAAAAGCTCTAAAGCTCGGTCAATGTGGTCAAGGCTGGCCAGTCATGGATGACTTGGATATTAGTTGGATCAACATGTACCCCATGGTCATAAACAATGTATCCCAAGTATTGGGCCTTGTTCATGTCAAAAGAGCATTTTTCCAAGTTGGCATATAGCTTGTGTTGTCGCAAAGTGCTCAAAACCTGTTGAATATGTCGCATGTGCTCCTCCCACATTCTTCTGAAGATGAGGATGTCATCCAAAAATACCACCACAAAGGAGTTGGTGAAGGGTCTCAATACATCATCCATCAACCTCATGAAAGTGGTTAGTGCATTTGTTAAGCCAAAGGGAATGACTAGCCATTAGAAGAGACCTTCTTTAGATTTGAAGGTTGTCTTCCATACATCAGTTGGTTTGATGGGAACCTGGTGGTAGCCATAATTTAGGTCAATCTTACTGAAGAAATTTCCCCCCTTTATTTGTTCAAGAAGGTCATCAATCTTGGGAATGGGGTACCAGTTCCTAACTGTGATTTTGTTTAGGGATCTGTAATCAATGGAGAGTCTCCACGTCCCATCCTTCTTCTACACCAATACAATCAAGCTTTCACAAGGGGAGGAGTTGGGTCTGATGTGCCCCTTTTGAAGAAGATCTTGGAACTGTCCCCTGATTTCGTCATTTTCCATCAGCAAGCGATGATATATTGGTCCGTTAGGTAGAGGTGCATCGAGGGTCAAATCAATTGGATGCTTGACTTGGAAGTGTGTTGGTACCCCTATAGGTGAGGAGAAGATGTCTCTATATTCTTTCACGATCCCATCCACTTGCTTCTGTTTCAAAGAGAGGCTCTATGTAGAGGCCACAGATGTGGCAACGACCTTCTTCTTACTGTGAGCACAGGTCAAAAATAAGACAAACTTCCCAGTCTGTGAGATGACCTTAATGAACTGCTTAGCAGAGATTAAAGAAATAGCAGTAGGTGGAGCTACCTCTAGTATCCTGTACAATTGTCTACCCAAAGTAATAATAACATTGTGAGGTCTAGACTCATACACAATATGATGCTTCCACAAATATGGTTGTCCTAAAAGAACATCACAAACATCAAGGGGAGAAATACACACAGTACCTCATCTTTGAAAGGCTTGATGTCATAGGACAGACGAAACTATTGGTTGACACGAAGATCTCTTCCTTGGAAAAGCCAACCGATGGTGTAGGTTTGCGAGTGCAGTTTCATTGGCAGATCCAGTCGCTTGACAACCTCTACTGAAATCGGGTTCTTATAACTCCCGCTATCAACAATGAAATGAAGTGGATCCCCCTTTACCCAAATCTACGAGTGAAAGAGGCGTTCTCCTTCCTCTGGTTCTTTAGGTTCGCTTGGTCGAACTTTGGTGGTAGCGACAGTGGCAGTAGGTTCAACATCGATAATCTGCGTCCATCTTTTAGGATTTGATTCAGAATCACAATTGGCCTCTGACTCGGAAGCCTTTAGTTCGACCATGAATGACTGCTTGGACTGGAATTCTTCAGTGTTGTGCCAAGGGATTTTATGGTACTCACACCATTTTTTCATGTCCTTCTTCGTCTTTTCATTTCCCTTCTTGTGTTGTGGCTTGGACTGGTTTTCCTGAGGGCAGTCATCTCAACTTGGTCCCTTGTTGGGTGGGTTGGTTTCGCCTTTTCCCTTCTTCGGCTGTGAGGGATTTACATATCCAAACTCTCCCCTTTTCTTCTTAAATTCTTGCTCGATCTTGACCATGTATCTATAAGTCATGCCCAATGAGGCAATGTCTAGAAACTCCATTTCTGTTTGAATTTATCTATGAAAACAACCACGGTATTTTAGCACCAGATGACACTCAAAGTATTTGATACCCAAGTTGGTGCATAGGGTATGGAAAATATTGGTGAAATATGATATTGTTTGGTCCCTTTATTAACGTAGGGTGGTCCATCTGGTGTACTGGTCCTCGTAGCTTCCAACAAGGTAGTATTGTTATTTAATGGCATCTCGAAAGGAATCCCATGTAGGGGCCACCAAAAACATTGCAAATTCCTCTACGCCCCTTTTTCTTAGAGTAAGTATCCCACCAGTCTTTAACATGGGGAATGACCATGAGGAGTGCAAAAGTGATATTTTCCCTATCGAAAAAATTGTGGACCGAAAAACACCCTTCGAGCAAATTCAACCATTTATCTACAACACCCTCATCTATTAGTCCTTCAAATAATGGAATATCAAAATTTACTTGTACCTTGAAGGGGGTTGCATGGCCGCTTGATGAAGATGCTTCTCATGTGGGAAGTCATCGAAGGATTTGCGTGAATTTGTCCATCATTTTGTTCCTTTGTCGTGCAAGATATTTCTCGAGCAACATTTTAATAGGATCTCCTGCTCCATCATATTAATTTCCATCCCCCATGGGTTTTTGTCAGGCTCGGTATGACTGATCTTGCAATGGATCGATTGGTTCGAGTCCCAAATTCTTGTACCCAGATCTTGTTGGGGACATGCACGGAGAAAAATAAATGAAGAGCAGACCGCTTCGATACCCCTGATCCGTATTTAGGAGTAGAACGAACTAATTAATAGACCGAATACAATAAACACAAATATGTGAAGAATAACACAGATATCCAGTGAACAATATCTTCTATTGAATAATGAAATAGGCTGAAACTGTAAAACAACAGAACTGAAACACTTGCTCGAATGGCGGTAGCTATCTCTGAGAAGAGATGTGGTTGATACGTGCATCCGTCTGAGAAGAATGGATAACAATAAGGCTCTAGAGACCTTTTTTATATTACTCATTAATTTCAAAACCATGGACATCCAAAAACCTAACCCTATAAGGTGAAACGCCAAAATTCATGTGGGCCCCTATGGGTAAGTTTGTGTAAGTTGGTACCTCAACTTCCCAGGGTCGTAACTTTTGCATATGACCTCCATTTTAGGCACATGATATCCCGTTGGAAAGGTATTTCAGAGAACTACACATTTATCCACCAAAACCTAACTATGTCTATAGTTTGACTGTGGCGAGCAAAAAAAACAACGTTTAGGGCCCCAAAAAAACCCTGGAAGTACAACAAGATGTGATGACATGAAAATATACAAAATAAGACAATTGGATTAGGTGAGAGGCCACCAATATCCACCTAGAAGATGTGTGGGGATTTAAACAGCCACATAAATGTAGAACCCACAATTATAAAGAAGTACAGAAGAACGTGCTAAACAAAAACGAACAAGAGGAGCCAGTTGGAATAGGTGGGTGGCCACCAATATCCACCTGGATCACCAATGTATAGTTTTCCACAAGAACATGGTATTGTGTATACCCCCTTATGAAACCTTTGTTCAATCAAATCCTTAGCAAAGTCTAACATGTTTCTTAGAGAGATTGAAGGAGAGAAGGATACCCTTTTGTTTCTCTTCCTTAGGATCTTGGCAATCTAACTGTAGTGCCTCAAATGCATGGAAGATTAGTTGTAGGACTATCTCTTTATATGTTTTGATCTCTATCTTTACCTCGTCACACTTTCCAAATAATTTCATCGATTTGATTTTATTTGTAACCATTATTTATAAGGGTCTTTATAACATGGTTAATTTATTGTTCTAGATGGTCCTTTTCTAAGAATCTTATAGCTTGGATAGCCAATATATTGATAACATTTATCTTTTGTATTGGATGGGGATGTTACTCGACATGTAGGTATCTATCCATATGATTTTTCTTCATGTATACTTGTGCCAAGGATCCATTCTATTTCTTCATGGTGAGCACATCTAAGAAGGGGAGGTACATGTTCTCTTATTTTTCCATGGGGAAATTGATGCTTTAAGATTGGTTGTTAAGATGATTTGTAAATTCTTCTAATACATTTCCTCCATGTGTCCAGTTATTATATACATCGTCAACATATCTGAGCCACCACTTAGGCCTATGGGAAAATGAGTCCAATATTTTTTTTCTCAAAATACTCCATAAAGAGGTTAGCGAAAACCAATGAAAGAGGTGAACCCATTGCAATACCTTTTGTTTTCTCGTATATTTTACCATGAAAACTGAAGTATGTTGAATTAAGAAAAATTTCTACATTTTTTACATGTTCACTATTGATACACTTCTAATGACCTAAATTGCTTCATTAGTCAAGTTTTTTATGAAGAAGGAACTATGTCAAAACTAACAAATATAATAGTATCCTTAGACTTTCATTTTGTCATCATATTCATGTCAAGTCTTTTATAAAATAAGAATTTATTCATGTGAAAGGTTTGAGCTTCCCTACCAAGTGTGTTTCCAACTCATAAGTGGGAGAACCTATTGTATTAATAATGACCGCAAGGGAATGTTCATCTTATGGTTTTTTAGCAAACCATAACTAAGTGGCATTATTGCATTATTGGAGATAAGCCTCTTTTTTAAGTTGTCATCCATAGAATAATTTTATATTTCCGTGGAGACATTCTTTATAACTGTGTTTGTTGGATCTCTTTGCACCTTCCTATAGCTACCACTAGCTAAGGCTTTGTTCATTTTTTGGTTATAGCCTACAATCTTCAAAATCATAGTCACATTGTCTTCATAGAATGTAGTGTACCTAAGGGGGTAATATGGAGTATCTAGAGATCTACCCAAAGGGAATAATGATAGTTAGGTGGCTATGTATTTATATGTATGGAGTCCATTTCTAGTAAATAAGTCCCATGTAATGGTGTGAAAGCAATAAATATAAGAAGGCTTACTAGAAGGTTCTTCCTACTAGAAAGTTCATTCTCTAGAAAGTTCCTAGGAGGTAGATAGTATTATATAAAGAAATATAAGAAATGTAATAATGTATTGTGAAGAATATTGTAATCGTAGCAAGCATTTGTTGTGGAGTGTCTTACTTCCTTATGGGATAATTCATGGTGTTACCCTACCTCAAGGGTTTTCTCTACAATTCTTATGTTCATTCTTTTATTATCTATTGTGTGGATTTTTTATTTATAAGTTAATATCTATATTATACTTTCATATTTGTTTAGCACACTACAATTGGTATCGGAGCTCTTTCTTGGGCCAAAAAAGGGAATATTTTTTATTTTTTTTTTTTGCATATTTTCAAGGGGAAAAGGAGGGTGACAGAATTTAGATCAAAGTATGAAACTTTCTATGCACGATATTAAGAAACAAAATATAGATACAAGTTCCTCTCAAAACATTAACTGAGTTCAAAAGAACAGTCGTCCAAATTGAAGTCCAGGAAGTGGATTTATCATTGATTTAAAATCAATGGTTTTAGGGTTTTCTATGGACAACTGCATGATTTGCAGATCATATATATTTTGACATAGTGACCAAATTTCAATGAAACATGTGCCAGTAGTTCAAGAGTGGCCATGGAATTTCATAATTGTGGTCATAATATCTAATTGAAGAAGTATAACATAAATTATGATCATTTTAATTTAACTGCCTCAAGGAGCTCCATTGAAAAGTAAGTTATTTTTATAAACCCTAGTTTTTATTGTGCCTTTTATTTCAAGCAAGATGTTTTTTATAGATGATGGCCTTAGTCTTAAAGAATATATGAAATGGATAAATTATAAATATCTATTATCTTGGATAATAACTCTATCATATGGACTTAACTGTGAAGAGAAAACAACACTATCAGATGAAGAATATGAGAAACTACACTTTGATAGATGCTCGCATGCCAAGAAGAAGGATAAAGAGAGAACTAGGAGTTTGTTTTCATATGGAAACTCCATATTACATGTTCATGGATGTATTCAACAAGAGAAGATCATTTTTTCTGTTAGCCCGAGTTTCAAGCATAATTTCATCAATATTAAATTGATTAAAAGATTGCAAGTTCCTGGAAAATCATATTCAAAGCACATAAGTTGAGGATAAGAATGTTCATATTTTTAAAGATTTGAAGATTACCATGGATAAATATGTGTTGCATTCAAATTTTCATGCTATAGATATGAATGATGTGGATGTTATTCTTGGATATCCTTGGATGGAATCGTTTGGTACAATTAATATTAATGTGCAATTTTTTTTTATGAAGATTTGATATAAGAAAAAGAAAATCACAATGTAGGATATGTCTCTTAGTAAACAATAAGGACCCAAGGGGCCACATGAAGAAGTCACTGCAGAGAAAATAATGGTATTACCTACAGACACATCATATGAAAACAAAATCGTGTGAAGAAAACCCTTAGCAAGGTTAGAGAAAGGAAGCCAATAAGATACATGACTCAAAGGAACACCATGTTGAAGAGTCCAATCCTAAAAAATTGGGAACTAAGGTTGATTTATATTGCCACCCACACCACCTAGAAAAAAATAGTCATCAAGGCAAGGGCGTGGGCATCAACAAAATTATTATGGATCAGCATGGTACTAGAAAGGAAACCAACCGAGAGGTATATAGAGGAATAACAACAATTAATGGAGATATCACAATAGCAAAACAAGGAATAATCAGAATATAGATCAAGTTGGAAAGGAAATAGTTGGACCCCATGTTCACATTTCTCTAGAATGGATGGATTTTCATGTTTGGTACCAGTTGGCTACATTTATTAGTCGATCATATTGTGTGTATTCTTCCCATGTTTCAACGATGAAACATGTGAAGGGGGACGGAATGTAGTGTACCTATGGGAGTAATACGGGGTGCCTATGTGTTATATTTTCATTAGTTTCGTTAGCATTAGATGTACCATAGCATTTTTATCTTCTTTTAACATTCAATAATCATATACTAAAATATATAAGAAATAGATAAACAAGCACAAGAAGACACAAATATTTGTTCTGGGAAAACCACAAACTCGGGGAAAAACTCAACCATCTTTTCTTAGAGAGAATATTCCAATACAACCATGAACAATCTATAATCACAAGAGCAAACCAACAATGAAGAACCTTGATAAAAAAATCCTTATCTCTTCTTATTGTCAAACCCTACCAAGGGTAGACAACTGATCAACACCATAGAACTAGCATCGAGATAGCACACTAAAGTTGGCACCAAGATAGGCGCATCACAAGATTTTCTTTGAAGTACTCATAATTCACTCTAGACAGTGGCTTCGTGATAATGTTTGATATCTTCTCATCAGTGGATATTTAACGGAGCTCCACAACTCCTCTCTGCACCATGTCTCGGATGCAGTGGCACTTGATCTCTATATGCTTCAACTTGTCATGAAACATGGGATTCTATAACAACTTCACACAAATTTGATTGTCACAATGTATCAAAGTTGGCTCCAACTCTAGATCAAATAACGTTGCAAACAACTTTCGGAGCCACACTGCTTCACAGCTTGCAACACTAGCTGCAATATACTCTGCCTCTGTTGTATTGAGTGACACTTACGTCTGAAGAAACATCCTGATGTGTTTTTCCTATCCACTGCACTCCCCACCCAATCAAAGTATGTATAACCTTACAACTTCACATCTCCATCTGAGACATATCTCAATCCATATCCAATTGTACCATGTAGGTACCTCAACACATGTTTTGCAACTATCCAATGTACATTTCTAGGCTCAACCATATACTGACTCAAAGTGTTCAATGCAAAATATATGTATGACCTGGTGTTAACCAAGTACATCAAGGATCCTATCAATTGTATATACATCATGGGATCCACCAAATATGAATATAAATCACTCAAGAGATTCATATTTTTCATCATAGGTGTGGCCATGGACTTGTAGTCCATCATCCTGAATCTCTGTAGGATCTAAATAGTATATTTTCCTTGGCTAAGGAAAATCTCATCTAGCCTCTACCACACCTCCAATAAATAATGCATCATACCTAGATCCTTCATCCAAAACTCTGAATTGAGTTCCCTCTTGCACCCATATGTAAGATTATCATCCCTTGTAAGAAACAGGTCATCCAATATCAAGGGGAAACCATCCCCAAGCTCATCAGAATAATTTTCTGGAATATCCTGCCCTGGGTGCTTTCTTAAGCCCATACAAAGCCTTCTTCAATCTATAGACATGAGACTTTTTATCATGTATCTTTTGGTTTCTCTCTGTACACTTCTTATGGATACTAGATAAAGTGTCTCATCATAATATTCTCCCTCTTGCTGGGAGAATCCTCTAGCCACAAATCAAGCTTTGTACATATCTATGCTGCCATCTGCAGCATGCTTGATCTTGTATATCAACTTGGAAGTCACCATTGACTTCCATGATGGTCTAGGAACCAAGGGAAAAATCCATATATCAGTCCTTCTGAATGGATTCCTCCTCTTTCACTGTATAAAAGTCTATTGAAACAAGGGAATCCTCCCAGGATATCGCACATATCCTATAAGTCTTTGAAGCTAAGATCTAGCCTCCTCAACTCATGGAATATGTTTTTCAATCCTAGAAGACATCTCTCTCTTCCATCTGAATCTGAGGAGGAATACTTTCTGAATGAAAGTCTCTAAGACACTAACTCTCTCTAAGATCAGGCTCACTATGAATATGCATGTTGCCTCTGAAGATTAACTCCCTCTAAGTCTATATAATATCTGGAGCCATCTACTCCCTCTGCATGTGATGACCTCCTCTGAATTTTGATCTCCTATGAACTGTCCTGGGGAGGCTACTCCTCCCTATTGGATCCTTCTAAGCTAGTACTTGGTGAGGTATCCTGCCTCACCACTAGTGGATCCATATGCTCCTCCTCATGATATGGCTCATCAATTCCATATATATGTATCCCCTTTTCATCCTGCAAAGTATCATGGGACCAAGTTGGTATCATCATGGTCACTGCAATGATTCTGGGTAGGTTCTTTTGGCTCTACTGACTCTTCCTGATGATATGAAGAGTGATAAACTAAACTAGAGGGATATGTATGGTGATATTCGAATCCTTTCTTCTCCTTACAATCAATATCCATATGGGATACTCTGTATCCCACAAAATTACCCTTCTTTCTAGAATGTTTTAACTTTTTCCTCTTCTTCTTTGATACATGGATGTATACATTTGTGTATACAACTTCTTATCTAGATAGTCTGCTCCATGTCTCAAACTAGAAACCGTCTAATATTTTGCCTCCTAGAACCATCCCTATAGCTCCCTCTCAGAGTTATCACCTGTGACCTACCCAGAACAACAAAAACAACACAGGAAAACAACAGACAAGAATAATGCTCTTATAATAATAATAATAATAATAATAAAACAAGAACGGGAACAATCATCATAGTAGCTCCTTCTCAAAGCTATCACTTGACCTGCTTGGAATAAATTCAACAACCAAGAACATCTCCAAGAGGAGATCAATTCATCTTGTAAACAAGTGCATCATTAATACTAAACAATGAGAATTTACTTAATGATCATCATACCAATAATATTCAAGTGTTACAAAACATTTGATAGCAGTAATAGAACTCTAAAGACTATTATTCTAGTTACAACACTTACTTAAGTTGTAGCATTATAAGATATCAAACTTGATATGAAAACCTGGAGTCTTGTTGTTGTTGTCCCATTTGAGTTGTCATATATTGTAGGAGACATTTTCACTGCTTCCTCCAACTCTTGGGCTTCCTCTAAGTGCACTAGATCTAAGATCCCTTTGGATCCACTGCTTGGATAAATGTTCTTTTTCCAAGTGTATGTTTCTTGCAAACACCCTCATATTATATACAAGTACACCATCCAACTTTGTCTTCTAATATGAGACATTATATTAACAAGAAGAAGGTTAGAATTTTGAATCAAAAGGTTCAATGTCAAGGGAAAATGTCAACAAGCCTAAAACCCTAAAAATTCAATTTTGACGGAAAGCCAATCTGAGAAGTGAAATAGGTGCGCTAGAGTAGGGAGAGTTGATCAATGGTGTATTGTGTCCCAATCGAATTTATAACGAGTGTTCAAAGATCTTGACAAAGAAAATTGTGTAGTGGCAAATTGCATGTGCAACGATAAATCTCATGTGCAACGACAAATTGCATGTGCAACGAAAAATCTCATATGCAACGGCAAATCTCACTATATTCCTTCCAGCGATTAGATTGTTCTAAAGGAAACCTGCTCTGATACCATGTTATATTTTCATTAGTTTAGTTAATATTACATTTACCATAACATTTTTATCTTCTTTTAACATTCAATAATCATATACTGAAATATATAAGCAACAGATAAACAAGCACAAGAAGACACAAAGATTTATCCTAGGAAAACCTCAAACTCAGGGAAAAACCCAGCCAACTTTTCTTAGAGAGAATATTCCAATACAACCATGAACAAGCTCTAATCACAAGATAAAACCAACAATGAAGAACCCTGATAACAAATACTTATCTCTTCTTCTTTTCAAACCCTAGTGAGGGTAGAAAACTAATCAATACCACATAACTGGCACCAAGATAGAACACCATAGAGTTGGAGCCAAGATAGGCGCATCACTAGAACTAGCAACATGGAGATGGTACCACAGAGTTGGTGCCACTGGTAACTGGTAACTACAACTGCTACTACATCTGCAATTTCTATTGCAACTGATAACTAGCACAAAACAACTTAGCAACAACACACAACATTAGTGCAACTCCTCCATAGGTAGCGCACAAGAGATATCACCAAGATCCACCAAGAATATCCTTCCTCAAGTGGGGCGCACTCTCCAAGAGAACTAGAGACAAGAAATAGTGAATTTTTTGCAACTTTCTAGTGCGTACTACAGAAGGAGAACTGCCTGATTGTACAAATGAACTGACGCAAACTTGTATTTATACTAATCTGGGCACCTATCTGGGGCCAAATTCTTATTTTGTGTCTTAAAATTTACTTTATTATTTCTATGGGCCGACTTCTCTTCCTGGAAATTATATTTCCACTTTATTATTATTTCCCATGGGCTAACTTCTCTTATGTGGTCTTCTATTTCACTTTATTATTTTCTAGGGTGTTCTTCAACTATTCAATGGTCTTCCTTTGACTTCTTGGAATCTTCTTCTTCTCTAAGAAAATTTGTATAGGAGGGAATACCTCCCGCAGCTACCAAAACATCAACACTAGGGAGGTAACCAAGGGGAGTAATAATAGTTAGGTGGTTATTTATTGCTATGTATGGAGGAAATTTCTAGTAAATAAGGCCCATGTAGTAGTGTGGAAGCAATAAATTTAAGAAAGCTTACTAGAAGGTTTTGTCTACTAGAAAGTTCCTTCTCTAGAATGATCCTAGGAGATAGATAGTATTATATAAATAAGTATAAGAAATGTAATGATGTATAGTGAAGAATATCGCAATTGTAGTGAGCATTTCTTATGGAGTGTTTTCCTTAAGGAATAAGTCATGGTGTTACCCTACCTCAAGGGGTTTTCCTACAATTCTTATGTTCATTCTCATGTTATATATTGTGTGGATTTTATATGTTCATGTTAATTTTTATACTATATTTTTAGATCTATTGAGATACACTACACAAGTTAAGAGAAACAACCTCTTCCCTAGATATATTTATTTTAGGAGGCTTGGAATTTTTTAGCACAATGTCACACTCCTAGCAAATATTTTCATTTCTATTATCTGTCAAATCCTTAATTTTGTTCTCACTGCTACATGTGATGTCCTCAAATTCCATAGAAAATTTTATTCCTTTCTCCAACAATCCCAATGTGGCTTCATCCAGATTTATTCCTACAATATTAATGACATGTTTCCTCCTTTCATTAAAAACCGGTCATTGCTTCTTTGTAAGATGTTTATATTTTGTGATCTATTTTGTTGTGTTCATGGTAAAGTCTCACTCTACTAGAAGAATATCCTACTCTAGAATATAGTGTCCATAGAATGAGATTAGGTAAGGGTGTGTCTTCCTCAAGAGGGTTTTATCTGAAAACATAACCTCCCCTTCTCTTGATTCCTCGATGTGAGGCCTACCTTCGAACAATGTGGATGCTTCCTTGGATTTTCATGATGAGTTGGGAAGTTCCAATAAGACTTCTAGTGCTATATATTGATCCTCGAAGAAGGTCTCATAGTATGATCTCACTTTAGATACCACCTTTGGCCTAGGAAAAATAAGAGGGGGGTCTATGAAGTGGGAATTAAGGGATGTCTATAAAGTGGGAATTAAGGGATACCACAATAGCACAATCAAATCTAGAAGAGAAACTCAATCCAGAAACAATTATTTATTATCAAGGCCCTTAGAGCAAGGAAAGCCTCTATAAAGGGTTCTTGATTATTATTCTATCTATCAATGTGAGAGGGTTGGTTAGTCCTCAGAAAAGAGTTTCCCTAACATAGATTATACTCCAAAATATTATATGATAAAGAGTTTCCCTTCATCAATTATTTTTCTTTGTAAGACAAATATTATCTTAGTTGAAGAATTTACCATGGGGGAGGGAAAAAAGGTTAAAGACATCATTCTTTCCTTCCTAAAAGATTGGGATTTTAGGGTTTGGATGCAATGGAAAAATATCGATGGGTTTCAATAGATTATAAGAAAAAAAATTAACCTTATAAGTTGCTCCACGGTTGGTGCAATTATCTATATGGAAATTGTTTCTTTGGAGTTAGGGAAATCCTTCAAAATCATCAACATTGACAAGGCTTATGAAGATAGAAGGAAATTTTGGGAATGGTTCCTTGGTCAAGATTTTACTAAAGGGAATAATGTCATCATAGGAGATTATTTCAACTTTATTGTCAAACATTATGAAGTGTGGGGTAGTGTAGCCAAAAAATGCTCATTGGTATATTGTTAGGGACCTAACCCCTCACATAGATAGAATAATATAGTTTCCATGTAATAAAGGTTGAAATTAGTTAATAAGGGTTAAATATGTTTTCCATGTAATAAAGGTCAACATTAGTTAGTAAGGCCTATTTAGTAAATGTGAACAAGTCAATGTAAGAATACCTAATAGAAGTCTCCGCTTCTAGAAAGATCTTCCTCTAGAATGTTCTTTAGAAGATAGAATTAGTATAAATAAGAGTAGGAGGCATGATAAATCTTGTTTTGAGAATTATTGTAATAGAGCTCTGCTCTGTTGGAGGTTTCCCCCACGAAGAGGCAAGTGAACATTGCTTTCTTTGAATAAAGGTATTATTTATGGTGTTTCTCTTCTCATATTTTGTTGTTCCATTGATATCTGTTGAATATTCATATTTATGCATATTGTATTACATATGGTACCTTACAAGTGGTATCAGAGCACTTTCATTGGCAGGAATTGTGGGTTAAAGTTTTTTTTAGGGTAGAAATGTGTTCTGGCATATTTAAACTACAGTGATCTATTGTTCAGTGCATAAATTTGTGGTCGAGGAAGCATACACGTAGGAAATACAAGATTTTTTAAGCTCAATTTTTTTGACACCCTTGTAACCCCCGTTGATACCCATTCGAGTGGTAGCGCATTAGACATCACATGTATACAAATTGGCCTAGGTATCCTGAACTCCACTATGGATCAACCGATTGGTCACCTTACTGCTATAGTGCCACTGAGAACAACACTCGAGAAGATACTCTCTAGTACATGGGTAATCAAGTAGTACGACTAAGGGTATGGTCTAGCCTCCTTAATTGGTGCCCTGAGATATTGGGATGAGTACTATTGTTCAACCTCACACGTATACCAAAGAGTTATAGCATAGGGAAAACCCTTGTCTGTAGAAACCCTGAAAACCCTAACCCTTGGGATAGAAACAGAACATAAAAGGAATAGACAATATCTATTGGCATGCAACCTTTCCCCTTGCATTCTGGTTGCGAAATTACTACACATTTTTTCCTGTTAAGAATTTCAACATTTTGACATTGCAGTATTATTTAGATCAAAGTATAACTCCACAGGAGTAAAAAAGAAAAGTTTAGGTCCTTCCTGCACCCTTAATTGAGACCTCTCTCATTGGATTCACCTTTTCTCCCTGATTTTTATGATACATATCATTCTTAAACTTTGTTTTCTACCCCTTGGACCCATACCCTTCCTGGCACCCTTATTTCCCACGTATCCCATTGGATTCCTCTCGTTGCCCTACTCATAATGGCATATATCACTTATATTATTTTTTTTCCATGGACCCACCCCTCTTTCCCTCATGTCTCCCACATGATAAAAAGAAACCAATCAAAAACTAAACACTGACCTTATTTCCCTTTATGCCAAAGTGCATAATGACATTCATGTCCTTCATGCCAAAATGGACCACATCTAAGAAAAACTCAGTAACCAAATTGTTGAAGTCAATTACACTCTCCACCAATTCATGAACAAATTATAGGGTCCTTCCTCCTCTTACCCGCCACTTTATACTGAAGGCATTGACTCCAACCAGCCTCTGCACTCTCATTATGTAAGGTAGCTAGAGAGGTAGTAGTGGGGGCCCAGAGGACCCATAGTGATAATATTGGAGGCCATTCAATGTAAGGTAGACTAGGTCCACCATATTATTAAATAATACCCACTATGGTAGTTAGATATAATAAATGGGTAGTTAGATATCATAAATGTAAGAGGAATTCTTAGAAGGTTCTACTTCTAGAAGATTCCTCCTCTAGAATGTTCTTAGGTGATGGTAGCACTATATAAAGAGGTTCAAGCAATGTAATGGGATATGAAGAGAAGTATTGTATTGTGAGTTTAATCTCATTAGGAGGAAGCCCCCTTGAAGAGGCAAGTGAACAGGAGAGGATCCCTTCCATAATAGGATCCATTGTATGGTGTTGCCCTACCTCAAGGGTTTTCTTATAATAAAAGTATGGTTTTTGCATATTGTTTTGTGGACCTATTGTGTATTCAGTATTTGTGTTGATTATATTTGTAGATCTATTCAGGTTCTTAACAAGTGGTATCAGATCACTTTCCTTGGCAAACATTGTGGGAGAATATTTTTATTTTTGCAGATTTTTTTTGGAGAAGAAAAAAGAGGGTCGTGACATTCCAGAAATTTTCGGTATATTTCTATGAAAATTTGCAGAAACAAGTTGTATATATGAGTTCCTCTCATAAAAACACCCAATTTAAAAAAAAAAAAATCGTCCTAAACAGAGTCCAGGAAGTCAAGATATTAAAATTTTAAAATCTGCAATTTTTCAGGGTTTTTTCCACGGACGTGGGCGCCAATTTTTTTATTTTTGTAGAAGTTGGAGGATGAATTTTCCCAAAAAAATTACGTATCTGAGTTCTTCTCACAATTTCACACAATTTCAAAAAAAAAATCAGCCAAAACAGAGTCCGAGAAGTGAAGTTATGAGCATTTTAAATTCAATAGTTTTTTAGGGTTTTTTCCGAAAAAAGCCGCGATTTTCTGTCGTAACTTATTGTTCTATTTTTTGGGTTTTTTCATGATGTCTGTGGGAACAAAGAGTTCATAGGATGCTCATATTTCTATTTCCTCTCAAACCCTCAAATAAATTCTACAAATTACTGGAGCATTCAAATCTCAATTGTATGACACATTGGATGTCAAATTGGATGGCCTCACAAACTACCTCAATGATAGTTTTCCTAGTATTAAAGATTCATGGATAGAATGCAGGAGAGATTTCTTATGGTGGACATTAGGGATGAATATAATCAAGAAAAATATGCTTGGTATGATTTGGAGGCCGATTGTGATGATTAGCATATGGATAGTTGTCATTTTTGGGATGACAACCACTTTCATATTTTATTTGATAACTCTAATCCACCTTCTATAGAGAGTATCAATGTGACAAATCGGGAGCCAATGATTATTACCAATGTCCATCCTTCATATTCTACAATGATATTATTCCTTCCAGTTTCTACTACAACCATTTTCCACTATGTGGATGGATCTTCTTATTTGGATTCACATGACAGGTGTCAATATTTGGAGCATCATTTTCAATTGGTTATTGGGTGTCGATATCTTCCATGTGGGGTTCACATGAGAAATTGGACATGGGACCTTGTTTTACAATGGTGGTTGGACTACTTCAGCATGGTGGCTTCCATTTCTCAATGGGACCATGGTTCTCTATTCTACTTCAACATTATGGTCCACACTTATCCATGGGACCCTGGTATATGGTTGTACATCAAGCATTGAGGACAACGCTTTCATAAGGGGGATGTAATGTAAGGTATATAGAGAGGTAGTAATGGGGGCCTAGAGGGCCCATAGTGATAATAGTGGAGGCCATTCAATGTAAGGTGGACTAGGTCCACCATATTATTAAATAAGTCCCATTATGGTAGTTAGATATAATAAATGGGTAGTTAGATATAATAAATGTAAGAGGACTTCTTAGAAGGTTCTACTTCTAGAAGATTCCTCCTCTAGAATGTTCTTAGGTGATGGTAGCACTATATAACAAGGTTCAAGTAATGTAATGGGATATGAATAGAAGTATTGTATTGTGAGTTGAAGCTCATTAGGAGGAAGCCCCCTCGAAGAGGCAAGTGAACAGGAGAGGATCCCTTCCATAAAAGGATCCATTGTATGGTGTTGCCCTACCTCAAGGGTTTTCTTATAATAAAAGTGTGTTTTTTTCATATTGTTCTTCTATATTTCTCTGTGGATCTATTGTGTATTCAATATTTGTAGATCTATTCAGGTTCTTAACACATTCCAACTCCCTTCCTTGTGACCCTCGTCTTCCTCGGGTCAAGGTGAACAAATTTGATGTCTTGGATCCACAAGCCTAGGTTACTGAAATGGAACACGATTTCTCCCTCCATGGAATTACTGATGAGTTGACCAAGATTCATTATGGAATTCTCTATTTGGATCCAAAATGGTGGAAATGGCATTGAAATCCATATGAAGGGTATGTTGCTAGGACATAGTTTGTTGTAGAGTTGTATGAACACTTTGACATAGACACCCACCATTTAGGACGTCTGACCAAGTTGAAATGGTCTGGCATGGTGGAATATTTTATTGCTTCCTTTGAGAACTTAGATTTTCGCATGGAGGGCATGCTATATGCCTTCTTTGGGGAATGCTTCATTAGTGGCCTCAAGGATGAAATATGAGCCCAGGTCATCATAGCTCTCCCCCAAGCTTGGTTAGAAGAAACTACATGTGTCAAAGAGGCACAACAGGTCATCTTGGCCCAGAGCATAAAACCCACTTTTGTTCCCCGCCAAGAACCCACCACCCCTGCTCCTCAGGTCCCTCCTCTCAAGGTCCAAAAATTAAAATGAGCATAAATGGTTGAATGCCAACTCAAGGGTTTTTGCTACAAATGTGATGATAAATAATTTCTTGGGAACAAGTGTAAAGAACAAAAAAAAATTATGTCCATTTCAGAAGATGTTTTTGATGAATAGGTTGAGACTTCACCTGAAGCCGAGCTACCTAGAACAAATGATCCTGTATCACCCTTTGATCCTCCTGAAGTTGAACCAATGATTTCAGCGAATGCTTGTTATAGCAATATTTTCCTCACCCCATGAAACTTGCTCAGAAGGCCTTTTTCATTTCCCCATGCAGACTTGAAGTCCCCGTTTCTAGTTCCTAGAGATAAAAAACATATATTTCCACACATACACGCCCTAACAGTTATACAATATGTGTATACACAGGCTGCACCATTATAACCCACGTACATTAGGTTTTGTACTCAAAATTAAAGAATGGAGTCGGGTTTCCATGTCACGTCACGGGATCCATGATCCTTGACCTTCCATATACTGGAAACGTTCTGACTCGGCCCTTCAGTTCCATTTGAAAGCTATAAATGGACCTTATCCAAGCGATGGAAAGAGGAGAAGAATTCAACTTTGAGAGCAAAGTTAATCTAGAGAAATTATTCACTTCATATTGAGTTTGCATCCCTTTGTCCTTTTCAGTCCGAACACATTGTTCAGCCCCCAAGCTCTTCCCTATTTGATGGAGAATCCCATTGTCTCTCTTATATGAACTTGCCTTTGGTGGAGGATTGAAGTGGTGGAGGCCCAGCTAGAAGGGACTTAGTTTCTCGGTTTCGAATGTGCCGACACAGAAGTTTGTCATTCATACACTTATGTTGATTACATTTTAATAGAAATACTCTTTTCTCGTCCAATTAATGTCTTGCAAATATTTGAATTGTTATTCCATGGGAATATTTGTTATGAATATTGATGGATTATGCTATTATATGTGCTAACTTTATATATTATCACCATATGCTTGTGTATATTGGTTGTTGAGGACAAGTTGCAGGTATATAGCTTTGAGTCAAGTGCTTAACGGTGGACTTCATCGAACGTCTGGACGAGGTAGGATCTTTATCTTGTCTTGTTAGCATGTTTATTTATATAGCATACTTGAGATTAGAGTTGATTTTGCAGTCATTTCTGTCTATTGTGGTTTACCCCATGCCATAGAGTGATTTTCCTCATAATAGAATTGGTGACCATACTAGGGATTGAATCTTCTTTTCGGGGTTTGGAGTCTTTTTCTCCTTTGATTTCTCTCGTTTATCTTGAGTTTGTTTTCGTTTAATTTCTTGACAGCCTCTGTTCATTTTGAGTCTGTGTTTCTTGGCCTTATCCTTAACCTGACAGTGTTTCAATATATATACATGGTATTTTCCCTGACAGTCACGTACATACACGAGTTTTCATTGTTGGAAGATTGGTTGTTGTCATTGATGTCAACCCTAGTCATTGATTTTGGACCCCAAGATTGATGAAGGTATTTGGACATGAAGGACAATGCACATGCAGATACAACACCCATGCATGGATAGTATGCATCATGTTGTTTTCGGTGGTAAGTGGCACATCATGTGGATCCTCATGGTTGAGGAGAAATGAATTTTTGAAGATGACAAAGTGAATTGAATAAGGAAGTATAGGTCGGCCCTAAAGATAATTAAAGAAAAATAATTACAAAATAAGAAAGTGTCAAGTTGGCCCTAATGTTAAAAGGAAGTGACATAAAGGGTATAAATACATCTCATTAAACATTCATTTTTCAATACACACAATTTTGTTAATGAACAAGGAGATATAAGTCGAAATTAAGAGGAAATATGAAGTAAAGAAGGCCGAATTTCAAGGGAGGATGAAGTCTTTTGGTGATGTGTTCTAAGGTATGTTATTTACAGGTCATCTTACCATTTACTCTATAAATTGTTTTCTAGAACGATTCAGATGGTGAAATTTGGATGTTATTGAGAAGACATATCTATGTACTTGTGGTAAAAATTTCAGCTCTTTATTCGCTATAATTTTGGAGATCACTCTATGGAAGATAGGGTTTTTGACTAGTACTGAAGCTAGTCATAAACAAGTATTACGGGTAAAAAAATCATAACGTATTCATAGAGAATCCAAATGAAATGAGACCAATTTCATTGGAAAGAGTACGTGTTGTAGTTTCCTATGTAAGAATTTCATAATCTTATGTTAAATATTGAGCGCGGGGCATGTTGTACAATTTTGCTCTCCTGAATAAACCAGAATTGAATAAGGTCTACCATTTTCTCTATAAATCCTTTTCTAGGAGGATTCAAGGAGTGAAACTTGGAGGAGTTTCAGAGAATACATTGAGTTATATTATTTACAAGATCAAAGTATTCTAAGAAGTGAAGAATTGCATAAGTTGAATAAGTCTCAGGAAGCATTATCAAGTTCTATGTGATGGTTGGTTGATGGTGTTGATTTAATGTAAAGTTTTATTATCTCTCATATATTCTTGGGTGGAAGGACGGGGCAAGGATGGAGAGGTCAACCCTCTCTTGATATTGGAGGATGGTATCTTCCTTTTGGATTTTTATCCCTCCCTTTATATTTGGAAGTTGCAGCTACCTTTGGAAGTCATTGCTTCCCTTGAACAATAACTATTGGTTATTTCTCATATATTGTGCATGGTGTATTGTGGTGTATTGGTGTAACTATTCTACTATTGTTCATTTCTCATTGGAGATAATTGAATATATAATCTGGTTGAAATGTAAGTTGAATTTTTTTCCAAATTGTACTTGATATTGATTCACCCCCCTCTTAGTATCAACAATTGGTATCAGAGAAGGTTTCCTTCATAACAGTTTAACCATTGGAAGAAAAATCCTGAGCAAAGATGGATGACCATGAGCACATTTCAAATGTGATTCAAAGATTTGATGGAATAAATTATGCATATTGGAGTGATAGAGTGAAAACTTACCTAATATCTTTGGGAGTAGACATTTGGTACTCAATTGTAAATGGCTATGTAATCCCAAATAATGCTCCAACCGATCCAAATGAGAAGAATCTTATGAGTTGTAATTAAAAAGCCAAACATGTTATTCTAGGAGAATTGGCACCAACCATTGCTAGCAAAGTGATGGTCTGAGGCACTGCTAAAGAGGTATGGGACAACCTCAAGAGTATCTATGAAGGTGATCCAAAAGTTAAGCAAGTCAAGCTTCAACGACATAGAGCAGAATTTGAAAATTTGAAGATGGATGAAAATGAAGATATTGCAACCTATTTTCTTAGAGTTGATGAAGTTGTTAATTATATCATAGGATTAGGTAAATATCTCAATGAATCCTTGGTTTTACAAAAAGTGTTGATATCACTTCTCTTGAAGTATGATGTTAAGGTCTCTTCCATTGAAGAAACTAGGGACTTGAACAAAATGACAATGGATGAATTACATGGGTCTCTGATAGCATATGAAATGAGAACAAGTACAGAAAGTGACCAGCCAAACAATGAAGCAGCCTTTAAATCCATAAAGAATACAAATGAAAAGGATAACGACCTTGATGAAGAAATGAAAATTTTGTAAGAAGGTTCCAGAAGGGAAGTGGAAGATACAAAGGTGAGTCTCCTCTCAAATGCTTTAATTGTGGTAGAATAGGACATATTGTTGAAAAATGCTACTATAAAAAGAGAAATCTCAACAATAAAAAGAGCTTCTACTCCAAGGATGATGACATCTCCTCAGATGAGAGTGATGAAGAATATAATGATGGAGGAGAAGTCCTCTTCATAACCCAAGAAACCCAGGATGATGATCACAAGAGTTATAAAGAACAAGAAATCATTTCTAAATAAGATTTAGATGAAGAAACCAACCTTGATTCATTTTGGGGAAACAAAGACAATGCAG
>SNQJ01S0018045.1:50306-61888 GCA_010110895.2 Picea sitchensis | reverse complement strand
ATGAGAAATTGAAAGAAGAATTGGATCACACAAAAGGGGAGCTACTATTGACAATAGAAAAGTTGAAGAAGTTCAAAAAAAGCACTGAAAAATTAGATGAGATCCTTAGCAGTCAAAGATCTCCAAACGACAAGACATGACTAAGATACAATGACAGTTTGAAGACAACAAAACAAGATAAGGAAGATGAAAATGATGAAACCAATACTCCAAAACAAGTTGAACAACAAGATAGAAGACTAGAATTCAGAAGGAATGAGACATCAAGAAGATCCTCTCCCATCAGGTATGAAAGAAATCATTATGAAGGAAACTATAGAAGAATGGATCGTGAACCCATATGGACCACACAACAAAGAATATCACTTACTCCCAGGTATCAAAATATATTTCTTGTACATTGTTATACTTGTGGAAATTTTGAACACAAGGCAATTAATTGTAGAATCAATGAAAGGAATAACTATGCAAGATACATGAATGGTGAAAATAGTAGATATAGAAATGTTCGTAGACCTGTCAATAGAAATTATAATCCATTTGACCCATTAATGGATCAAAATATTGTATGTTACAAGTGCAATAATGTTGGTCACAAAGCACGAGATTGCAAAGAGATGAAGGAATATAATTGTATTCCAAATGTCCCTATACCAACTACAACATGGACAAGGAAATAAATTCCACACAATGAAAAGTGTCGAATAACATTGGTCGCTAAAGAATGCAAAGAAGAAGATGAATGGTTCATAGACAGTGGGTGCTCATCTCATATGACTGAAGATCAAAGAAAATTTGTTATCTTGAAGAAAAGGGGTGGAAATGTTACATTTGGAGATGACTCATCTACCAAAATACTTGGAAAAGGAATTGTAAAGCTTGGAAGTAAAAATGTAAAAGAAGAAAAATTCCTATTGGTTGAAGATCTGAAGCATAATATCCTTAGTGTCAGCAAAATATGTGATCAAGGATACACTCTTACATTTGACTCCCTAAAATGTAAAATAAAATAAAATAACTCAGGAAGATTGGTTGCAACTGCAACAAAAAGACCGGACAACATATACATCTTAGAGATAAAGAAGAGAGAGAAGAAAGAAGCCACACAAAAGGATTCCAAGGAAGAAAAAGTCCCAAAGACCAAACATAAGGATGAAGTATTATTGAGTGCCACATGTTCAAGGGGAGCAACCCCAAAGAAGAAGGTCACCTTATGCCATTGATGTCAAAGGGGGAGAGAAATTGGGATCATGATGACAGGGGGAGCATGAGTGTTGCCATCAATGACAAAGGGGGAGATTGTTGGAAGATTGGTTGTTGTCATTGATGTCAACCCTAGTCATTGGTTTTGGACCCCAAGATTGATGAAGGTATTTGGACATGAAGGATAGTGCACATGTAGATACAACACACATGCATGGATAGTATACATCATGTTGTTTTCATTGGTAGGTGGCAAGTCACGTGGATCCTCATGGTTGAGGAGAAATGAATTTTTGAAGATGACAAAGTGAATTGAATAAGGAAGTACAGGTCGACCATGAAGATAATTAAAGAAAAAAAATTATAGATTAAGAAAGTGTCAGGCTGACCCTAATGTTAAAAGGAAGTGGCATAAAGGGTATAAATACATCTCATTAAACATTCATTTTTCAATACACAAAAGCTTATTAGTGAACAAGGAGATATAAGTCGAATTTCAGAGGAAATATGAAGTAAAGAAGGTCGAATTTCAAGGGAGGATGAAGTCTTTTGGTGATGTGTTCTAAGGTATGTTATTTACAGGTCATCTTACCATTTTCGCTATAACTTTTTTTCTAGAACGATTCAGATGATGAAATTTGGAGGCTATTGAGAAGACATATCTAGGTATCTATGGTAAAACATTTAGCTCTTTATTCGCTATAATTTTGGAGATACACTCTGTGGAAGATAGGGTTTTTGACTTGTCATGAAGCTAGTCATAAACAAGTGTTTTGGGTAAAACAGTAATAACATCTTCATAGAGAATCCAAATGAAGATAGACCAATTGAATTGGAAAAAGTGTGGGTTGTAGTTTCCTTTGTAATAATTTCAGAATCTTATGTTAAATATTGATCGCATGCCATGTTGTATAAGTTTTCTCTCTTGAATAAACCAGAATTGAATAAGGTCTACCATTTTCTCTATAATTATTTTTCTAGGAGGATTCAAGGAGTGAAACTTGGAGGAGTTTCAGAGAATACATTGAGTTATATTATCTGCAGGATCAGAGTATTCTAAGAAGTGAAGAATTGAAAATTTTGAAGAAGTTTCGGGAAGCATTATCAAGTTCTATGTGATGGTTGGTTGATGGTGATGATTTAATGTAAAGTTTTATTATCTCTCATATATTCTTGGGTGGAAGGAACAAGCAAGGATGGAGAGGTCAACCCTCTCTTGATATTGGAGGATTGTATCTTCCTTTTAGAGGTTTATCCCTCCCTTTATATTTGGAAGTTGTAGTTACCTTTGGAAGTCATTACTTCCCTTGAACAATAACTATTGGTTATTTCTCATATATTGTGCATGGTGTATTGTGGTGTATTGGTGTAACTCTTCTACTATTTTTCATTGCTCGTTGGATATAATTGAATATATAATCTGGTTGAAGTATATGTTGAAAAAGTTTCCAAATTGTACTTGATACTGATTCAACCCCCTTTCAGTATCAACAATTATTATGTAGGAAGCGTATATATGTGGTTTTCTCCTAAACAATCGCGTACAACATCCTTGTTTGCTTGATTGTTGAGTTTGATGTTTTTTGGGTAAGTTTTGATGTTTGTCGAGTCTTCTTAGGTCTCTGTCATGACTATTGAGTGCATGCAGAGTGATAGGAAACCTTTCTTTGGTTGAATTTTCAAGCAATTTTTTCTTTCTCAATATCTTTTTCATTGGTTGTCCTTGCATCATGGGCTAGGTGTTTGCTTCTTGATATTATACTTGGTTGTCTGTATTTACATACAGTAGGGTCTTTATATCAAGTTGTTGTTCATTCCTTGCATTTTCATTATTTTATATTGAAAATACAAAAAATACATTTTGCATTGTTGGCATTTGATCTTTTGGGTTCTTGTCATTGATCTTAGTACATGTATAGAAAGATTGCATCTTATTTGAAATTGCATAATTAAATTGAAAGTTGCATTTTGAAAAGATTATCATTTATTGGGAATTGAAGTTAGGACGTTGCATTTCATTCATATTCATTTATTTTACTTGTTGATTCGTAACATCATCAGTTTCATGACCGTGCCTTTTGAGTAAGCAAAGCCATGAAAAGTAATGTTGATAAATTTAAAATTGATTAGAAACAATTTTATTTTTCAAAGTGCACAAACTAGCTTAAGATTTAGAGCCTTGGAATAGGATTTTGTGAGTAAACTTCTCCAAGGATATTAAACTCAACATATGTGTCTGACTAAGGGAGTGGTAAAATCCATTATATAATTGATGACGTCAGGAGGCTCCACTCACACCGTAGTTAAGCATGAGGTTGTGCGAGGTTGGTTGAGGGGATACCCCCCCAATACCTTCTTAGCGTCAGAGATATTTATGGGGATCTATTCGTATATGGGGATCTTGTTAGTACCTTTACCTCTATGAGAGGCAGTGATTTCAAGATTTTGGGCTTTGTTAACCTGCCCATACGGTGGATCTGACTTACGATTGTTCTCTTGCGCATTGGTTATATCATGGTGACTTAGTTTCTTGACATAGGTATTCACATAGGTTACTTATAGGGGTTATTCTACAGGTACCCTAGGTCAGATAAGTGTCAAACAACACACATCCTTTATGGAGGATTACCTCTCAGGGGGGATCTGACCGACTGTTTTTTAATCCCATGAGGGGCCTTATAACTGATTCTGATACCTTCGATATTTGTCAGGGAGTCTCAGGCCCCTCTTGGGAAAGGAATGCCTACTTTAGGGAGTAAGGCCCCTTTCAACCACTTTATCCTGTTTGTGTGCATATTGGCCTTTTGTTTATTTTGGTGTGCTCTTTGATTATTAATTGGCCTTAGGATTTGTTTTTATATCTCAAGTCTTGAGACATCATGGAGCCAGACTAGCTTCCTTGCAGGTCTTGATGTTTGTTAAGGTTACCACTGCATCTTGAGTCTTTTCCTTCTAAAAGGCGTAAATTTATCAAAAGTGGTACACACACCTCCACCTACCAAACTTATGGTCATACAAGTATGAGTACTGAGTCGATTCAGAAAGATATTGGGAGTCCTTTGACTCCCATACCCACTATAGTTAATGGTACTCCTTCGACACCCTCAACCACCATGGTTGTAGTGCCAGAGGTTCCCACCATCACTCTTGTCCGACCTATAGTTAATACTCAACTTATAGTCATGAACCCTTTTAGGTCTCTTTGCCATTCATCGAGCTGCAATACTCAGTCCATCCTTACAACCCCTAGCCCTTTTTCTTATGGTATGCTGAATTTCACCTCACAATTTTCATCCTCCATTCCATCGTCTAATCCACATACTAGTATTGGATTTGGGGGCATGGCTCCTCTGCATACTCCATTCTTGTTTGGCAGTGCTCATATCCCTCAAGCGACTCCTACGATTGGAAGCCTACCTCCTTTTCAGCTCAGGTCTAACCCTAGTCTTAATGCTCCTAGATGGAGTGGTCAAATTGGAGGACAAGATGCTACTTATGTTTTGTCCTTTAAACCCACCTCATCCATATTGATTCCAAACAACACATTTGGCATGACGAATCCACCTCTATCCACCGAATTCACACCCAGGGAGGTTAGTTTCACACCTTGGGAAACCCCCAACCTGGAGCTACTTCGGTTGGGGGAAATAGTTACAATCCTCATCATAACATTCCTACTGGAATGGTTCCGAACCAACCCCTTATGAATAAGTTCAGAGGGGGGGTTTACAATCTCATACAGGGCCATGGTGCTTACCAGAACCTTGGATGGGTTGCAATTGTCTAGTAGTAATCTTTCTTGGGAGATTGAGGCAAGATGTCGCAAACTCGTCTCCCTTTACTGGCCACGCTCAATTTTCCAGACTTGTCTAGATTAATGAATGACTTCGTGCGTCATGACCTGACATGGCCCCCCATCCCCACCAAGATTACTTCAAATATTCTGAAATTCGAGGGTAAGAATGGTGAGGATCTTGGTGATCACATCACTAATTTCCATCTTTGGTGCTCTTCCAATTTCCTTAATGATGATTCTATTCATTTAATATTGTTTCAAAGAACCTTCACGGGGGTCGTTGTGAAATGGTACATAGAGCTACCAGGGGGGTGTATGGAACTTTTAATAAGATGGTTTTAGTATTCCTCAAACACTTCCAATTGTCAGTTCGTTATGATGTCAGCATAGAAATTTTGTCGGCATTCCGCCAAGACAAAGCCACCCATATCTTGGATCGCATCCAAGAGTGGCATAAATGGGAGAGGTTTATCAGGGCCTACATTTCTCCAAAATTCCTTTTGGAATGGTTCCTTAAGTCTTTACAACCTTATATTTTGAAGGATGTGTCTACATCCGAAGTTACATCTTAGGAAGAAGCGATTTTTAAATCCTATCAGTTAGATATTATATATGTTAAGTCTGGGATGTTATACAAAATTCTTCCAGACGCACCGAGGTCAAGCTATGACCCTAGAAAAAATCTTAGGCCTCATGTCGATGGCATTGTAGGCTTCGAAAATGTCAAATTTGTAGACTTGGTGACAAGTCAGTTGAAAGAGTTGTCTCTAAACCAGTTTGTAGGAGGACAAGCTTCGTATGTGTCCTCCACTCCCACTCAGTCGGCAGACGTGCATTCTGTGCAATTGTCGACCAACCCAAATGGTAACCAGCAACCAAGAGGGAAAAAAAGTAAAGGATGTGGTAACAATCGCAAGGGTGGGAGGAATAATAATAATGATAAACCCAAGTACAACACTAATAATGAGAATTTGAATAATAATGTTGGTGAGGGAAAGAAAGAAAGGTAAAAGGTGAAATTTACTTGTAATCTTTATATGGATGATCACTTACCCACTTGTGCCCCAAACTTGCGGAAGCTGCGAGCATTTTATCTCTACCGCCCATTGTGCTGACTAATCCTTTTCCACATAATCATCACTTGGCCTCGAGCTCCTTGAATGCCGGAAATGAGGTGAGTGGAATTCAAAACCCATCGACGCAAGACAGTGACCATATATGCATTAATATGGTTAAGTCTCAGGTTAATGTAGCCACTCGGTCTCATGACTACAGTTCTTCACAGACTCTTGTAGGTCTAGAGTCTCCCCTTCCTCCAGAGATTCCTTTACAGATCGAAAAACTAGAGCCTTCACCTCATATTCTGAAAGGAGTACTCAAACACTCTACGCACAACCCTAATGCTAGAGCTGCCCAGAATTATTCTATTGTTGGGGATCTGGGTCAAACCCCTTGTGTGATGTTGGCTCTGGAGGTACTCTAGCATGTCCTTCAAAGAGGAATGTCTTGTTATCTACATTAGGAGATCTAGACCCCTATGGCTCTAAGGTTATCAAGTTTGACACCAAATATGTGAAGCCTCACTTGCCTTACCATGTGGCATTCCAAATCCACATGGATTACTCAAATTATACCATCAAACGTATTGTTATTGATGAGGGTGCTACAACGTGTGTGATGTCCTTAACCTGTTGGAAATCCATTGGCTCTCTGACCCTCTCTCAATATCCAACCATGTTGACTACTTTCGATGTTCGTTCTTTCTTCCCTCATGGTATTCTTCCTGCCTTCCCAGTCCAGTTAGGTGGAAATACGGTGGAGGTGGATGTCGAGGTGGTTGATGCACCCCTTGACTATAACTTGTTATTAGGACGTAACTGGATGTATGTTATGAATGTAATCCTATCATTCATATTTCATACTATATGTTTTCCTCACGATGGGAAGATCATGACAATCGATCAGTTTTCCTTTGCGTACGCTAGTCCCAATGCATCAGTCAGATCGTCGATCCCCATGATTGAAAATTCTCAGTCAACAACTGATAATATTGGTGTTGGAATGTATTCATCGCTTATGGGTACTTTTGATTTTGGGGCACCAATTTATCGTATCTATGCCATGTCCAGTAGGTCTGTGTCATCAATGAGGTTCGTTCCTTTCCACACTTTGAATTTTAACAATCCTTGGACCCTACCTTCCTCGACTGCATTTTGTGAAGGTCAGTTGCATACTAGAATGGCCATGCCACTGTCAGCGGCAGAGATAGCATATCAAGTTGTTCTTGACTCTTTTGCCAACCCGGATCCTGTTTCCTCGTAGATGGACGAGGAGGATCTTATTCTTAAGCCTGTGTGGGCCACTTCATCATATTTCTCACATGACTGCGTCAATGATACTTTACCCTCGGATGAAGCAATTGTAGAGGCCATGGATGGTTCTGACAGGCCATGGGATGACATGCACCATAGCTCTTATTTCCTCTCAGAGCTTGCAAGAATCGAACAAGATGATTTTAGATCTACCTTGAGTGAGATAGATGGTCACATCGTAGTTCCACTTGATACGCACGATATTTATGTTGAAGGAAATATGGCGAGTATCTCCCCTACCATCACGATCGATATCTCTCGTATTTTTGGTAAGATTGAAAATGTATATATCGGTGCAGATTGTTCGTCGAAAGAAATTATGATCTACACCGAGCTCTTCAAATAATTATGTGATGTATTCGCTTGTTCATATGAAGAGATGCCAAGAATCAACCCTCGAATTGTCGAAGATTATATTAAAACCTCCTTCGATACTAAACCTGTTCGACAATGACTTAGATCTGTCAATCCTAGGAAGGTCCCTGCTATTAAGGCAGAGGTGGAGACACTACTTAATGTTGGCTTCATCTAACCAGTTCCCTTGAATAAATGGGTATCCAATCCCCTTCTCATGAATAAGAAGCAAGGAACCATCCGTGTATGCATGTATTTTAGAGACCTGAATAAGGCATGTCCTAAAGACAACTTCATGACACCCTTCATTGATCAGATTCTCGATGAGTGTGTAAGAAGCGAGGTTTTTTCTTTCATGGATGTATTTTCAGGATACAACCAAATTCAGATTAAACCTAAGGATCAACATAAGATGGAATTTATTTGTCCTTGGGGTACATTTGCATACCGAAAAATTCCTTTCATCCTTAAAAACACCTGAGCAAACTTCCAATGAGCTATGACCTTCGCTTTTCATGATATCAAGCATATAGTCAAAGCTTATCTTTATGATCTCGCTTCTCACTCTTGCAAGAGAGTAGATCACTCTACCCACCTTCGGCTAGTCTTTGAAAGATGTCACTATTATCGCATCTGTTTGAACCCTCATAAGTGCATCTTTTGCGTTAGGTCAGGTCAGCTTCTAGGATTCTTAGTCTCTGAGACTGGGATCATGGTGGATCCTTTAAATGTTGAGGCAATACTTCAATTGCCTCCCCCATTCACTATTCGTCAGCTTCACGGTTTACAGGGGAAAGCTAACTTTTTACGTCGATTTATAGTGAACGATGTTGATATTACTAAGGGTTTCATGTGTCTCTTGAAGAAGGAAACTCCTTTTATATGGGATGAGCGAGCCCAAGAATCCTTCGATTCTCTGAAGAAATCCTTGGTATCGACACCTCTGTTGAAGCCCCTAGACTATAGTAGATATTATTTTCTTTATATCACCACGTCCGAAGGGACGATTGGTATGGTTTTAGTTTAGGAGGATGATGAGCTCTGTGAGCATGTTGTTTACTATCTTAGTGGAAACTTAGTCGGCCCTGAACTCAAGTATTCTCACATTGAGAAGCTATTTTTGGTTGTCGTTCACACAGTTCAACAATTACGACACTATATATTTCTTTGCAAAACTACCATGGTTGTTGATTTCAATCCATTTCAATACATCCTTACTAGGCGTATGATAGGGAGAAAATATAATAAATGGATTGTTATCTTCCAAGAGTTTGATCTTGATTTTGCTTAAGCAAAATCCAAGAAATCACTAGTTTTTGTCGAGTTAATATCGGACTTCCCTCGGTTAGATGAGGATATTATTCATGTTGATTCATTTGTGTATGAACACATTTGTCTCATATTGACGTCAGACCCATGGTATGGATATATTGTGATCTACCTTCAAACCTTGAAGTTCCCTCAGCATATTTTGAGAGATGACCAATGACGTATACGGTATCAAGATAAGAACTATCGTATTGTCGATGACACTTTGTATCACAAAGAAATATATAATATCTTGCATCATTGCTTGACTCACGAAGAGGCTGAATTTATCCTTAATGATTGTCACAGTGGGACTTGTGGTGGTCATTTATCCTGGCTTGCGACAACCCATAAGATATTGCGAGCTGGTTATTTTTGGCCATCTATTTTTAAATATTGTGTCTAAGCAATCAAGAATTGTTATCCCTTCCAGGTGTTCACTCAGAAGATGCACGCGCATATAGCCTCTCTTCACCCGGTCATTATCGTCGGTCCCTTCACCAAGTAGGGGGTGGAGTTTTTGGATTGCAACCCAACTTCAACTAGGGGGCATCAACGTATTATCATGGTCATGGACTACTTTACTAAGTGGGTCAAGGCCATGCCTATAATTAAATCCAATGGTAAGACTTATGCATTTTTCGTGTTCAATAAAATTATAGCTAGGTTCAAAATCTCGAGTGAGATTGTTACTTATCATCATAGTCACTTTCAGAATGAAATGATGAAAGAATTAGCATTGAAACTGGGGTTTAAACATGGTCACTCTTCCCCTTACTACCCCTAGGAAAATGAACAAGTAGAGGTCGTGAACAAGTCTCTCAAGAAAATTTTGTAGAAAATTGTTAGCCAGAGAAAATCTGATTGGCATATCATGCTTTACCCTGCACTTTGGAAATACCGAACCTCGGTTAAAACTTCCACCGGATTTTCTCCTTTCCAATTAGTACACGGTGTGGAGTCAATACTACCAATTGAATGCATAATCCCTTCTCTCAGATTGGCAGTTAAGCTCCTACCTGAAACTTTTGATCTCGAACAATGCCTCGTACACCTAGAGAGTCCAGATGAGCAACATCAAGATGCCTCTATGGCTATCGAAGAAAATAAATGACGTGTCAAGGTCTCGTATGATAAGTCTGCTTGTCCTCGATAGTACGTTGAGGGTGACTTGATCCTCTTGTATGACCAAGAGAAAGAACCACTGGGGGCTGGCAAGTTCAACCCCATGTTGCACAGTCCCTATATTGTGCGACGTGTCTTAGAAAAAGGAGGCTACAAATTAGAAGATTATGAAGGGAATATGTTGACTGAGCCCAGGAATGGGCTCTACTTGAAAATATATTATGCTTGAGCCCCAATATTGGGCGTAAATATTTGTATACTAATGTATTTTAGTGTATATATCTTTTCCCCTTTCGTCATCGACTTGCTTATTGAGTTTTCCCTTAGTTGGCAGATGTCAATGGAGTCTTCGGTCTACTTAGGATTTGCAGACAGGCCAATCGTCATACATGGAACTTGTCGTACGTCACTTGGGTTGTTTACTCACCCGAGGGTCAACTGGTTTCTGCAAGTGGTGCTTTCTGAGGGCCATCAATGAATAATGTGGCCAAATATAGCATCAGTATAGAGCTTTTACTCAATGTCGTTTCACATGGTATTCATTCTTTACAAGTTCACCCGGATTCCCAGATAGTAGTATCTCAATTGAACGAAAATTACCGTGTGAGACCCTACTCTACTCTGATGATTCCTGCGGGTATGAATTTTGGAACGACATTTTGATTTTATTACTTATCGTCAGATACCTAGAAGTTGTAATTATGTATCTGATGCATACGCTCATTATGTTTTAGATTGACATTTGTCACATAACTAAAGCAAAGAAAACACATTCACCAATGTACACATTGTAATATAATTAAAGTCGAGGACCAATGTTTTTTTATATTTCATCTCTCAAAAATATGGTGTCATAGTACAAAATTGGGGCTCACTCCCTCAAAATATATATACAGTTGATCAATACAATAACCATGGCATCTACACATGTGGCACTGGATGTGTGTCATGATAGCATAGTACGTCATTTGTGAGACATCGAAAGAGTCACACCCAAGCTTGGAGCACACCTACCACCTGTTGTTACATCGCCTCTAGAATATCCTCTACCTGAACCATCGGAGTTATTTGTGTCAAACGAGATAGGTTGCCCTGCATGTTTTGAAGCACTCTATCAGTGTCTCCTCCCGCTAGCTCATCCCCTTGGTGCCTCCGTCGATGTCGTGGGCATCCATCTGGCCATCGAGGAACCACATCTGCATAGCATACATGTTTTAATTAGTACTTTACATCATCCAAATATATTTTTGTTTTCTATTACAAAAATACAAAAAAATGAAATATTCAAAAAAAAAATTATACCTATGTCCCCGTAGGCGGAACCTGGTGGTAATGGCATGTCTAGATCTCCTCTAAAGTTGATCCCTGCATATGGTTAGTCATCCATATCTATCACCTTTTTATCCACATTTTTGGTTATCGAG
>SNQJ01S0018045.1:26496-50256 GCA_010110895.2 Picea sitchensis | reverse complement strand
AGCATGAGTGTTGCCATCAATGACAAAGGGGGAGATTGTTGGAAGATTGTTTGTTGTCATTGATGTCAACCCTAGTCATTGGTTTTGGACCCCAAGATTGATGAAGGTATTTGTACATGAAGGATAGTGCACATGTAGATACAACACACATGCATGGATAGTATACATCATGTTGTTTTCATTGGTAGGTGGCACATCGCATGGATCCTCATGGTTGAGGAGAAATGAATTTTTGAAGATGACAAAGTGAATTGAATAAGGAAGTACAGGTCGGCCATGAAGATAATTAAAGAAAAAGAATTACAGATTAAGAAAGTGTCAGGCCAACCCTAATGTTAAAAGGAAGTGACATGAAGGGTATAAATAGATCTCATTAAACATTCATTTTTCAATACACAAAAGTTTGTTAATGAACAAGGAGATATAAGTCAAATTTCAGAGGAAATATGAAGTAAAGAAGATCAAATTTCAAGGGAGGATGAAATCTTTTAGTGATGTGTTCTAAGGTATGTTATTTACAAGTCATCTTACCATTTTCTCTATAACTTTTTTTCTAGAACGATTCAGATGGTGAAATTTGGAGGCTATTGAGAAGACATATCTAGGTACCTATGGTAAAACATTTAGCACTTTATTCGCTATAATTTTGGAGATACACTCTGTGGAAGATAGGGTTTTTGACTTGTCATGAAGCTAGTCATAAACAAGTGTTCCGAGTAAAACAGTGATAACGTCTTCATGGAGAATCCAAATGAAGATAGACCAATTGAATTGGAAAGAGTGTGGGTTGTAGTTTCCTTTGTAAGAATTTCATAATCTTATGTTAAATATTGATCGCATGGCATGTTGTATAAGTTTTCTCTCCTGAATAAACCAAAATTGAATAAGGTCTACCATTTTCTCTATAATTATTTTTTTGGGAGGATTCAAGGAGTGAAACTTGGAGGAGTTTTAGAGAATACATTGAGTTATATTATCTACAGGATCAGTGTATTCTAAGAGGTGAAGAATTGAAAATTTTGAAGAAGTATCGGGAAGCATTATCAAGTTCTATGTGATGGTTGGTTGATGGTGATGATTTAATGTAAAGTTTTATTATCTCTCATATATTCTTGGGTGGAAGGAACAAGCAAGGATGGAGAGGTCAAACCTCTCTTGATATTGGAGGATTGTATCTTCCTTTTGGAGGTTTATCCCTCCCTTTATATTTGGAAGTTGTAGCTACCTTTGGAAGTCATTACTTCCCTTGAACAATAACTATTGGTTAATTCTCATATATTGTGCATGGTGTATTGTGGTGTATTGGTGTAACTCTTCTACTATTTTTCATTGCTCATTGGATATAATTGAATATATAATCTGGTTGAAGTATAAGTTGAAAAAGTTTCCAAATTGTACTTGATACTGATTCATCCCCCTCTCAGTATCAACAGTCATTATGTAGGAAGCGTATATACGTGGTTTTCTCCTAAACAGTCGCATACAACATCCTTGTTTGCTTGATTGTTGAGTTTGATGTTTGTTGGGTAAGTTTTGATGTTTGTTGAGTCTTCTTAGGTCTCTGTCGTGACTATTGAGTGCACGCAGAGTGATAGGAAACCTTTCTTTGGTTGAATTTTTGGGCATTTTTTTCTTTCTCAATATATTTTTCATTGGTTGTCCTTGCATCATGGGCTAGGTGTTTGCTTCTTGATATTATACTTGGTTGTGTGTATTTACATACAATAGGGTCTTTATATCAAGTTGTTGTTCAGTCCTTGCATTTTCATTATTTTATAAAAATACAAAAAAATACATTTTGCATTGTTGGCATTTGATCTTTTGGGTTCTTGTCATTGATCTTAGTACATGTATAGAAAGATTGCATCTTATTTGAAATTGCATAATTAAATTGAAAGTTGCATTTTGAAAAGATTATCATTTATTAGGAATTGAAGTTAGGACTTTGCATTTCATTCATATTCATTTATTTTACTTGTCGAGTCGTAAAATCATCAGTTTCACGACCGCACCTTTTGAGTAAGCAAAGCCACGAAAAGTAATGTTGATAAATTTAAAATTGATTAGAAATGATTTTATTTTTAAATTTAAATTTAAAAGCAAAGCACAAACTAGCTTAAGATTTAGAGCCTTGGAATAGGATTTTGTGAGTAAACTTCTCCAAGGATATTAAACTCAACATATGTGTCTGACTAAGGGAGTGGTAAAATCCATTGTATAATGGGTGATGTCAGGAGGCTCCACTCACACCGTAGTTAAGCATGATGTTGCGCGAGGTTGGTTGAGGGGATATCCCCCCAATACCTTCTTAGCGTCAGATATATTTCTGAGGAACTATTCGTATATGGGGGTCTTGCTAGTACCTTTACCTCTATGAGAGGCAGTGATTTCAAGATTTTGGGCTTTGTTACCCTACCCATACGGTGGATCTGACTTACGATTGTTCTCATGTGCATTGGTTATATCGTGGTGGCTTAGTTTCTTGACATAGGTATCCACATAGGTTACTTACAAGGGTTATTCTATAGGTACCCTAGGTCAAATAAGGGTCAGACATCACACAACCTTTATGGAGGATTACCTCTCAGGGGGGATCTGACCGACTGGTTTTTAATCCCACGAGGGGCCTTATAACTAATTCTAATACCTCTGATATTTTTCAGGGAGTCTCGGGCCCTTCTTGGGAAAGTGTTACCCATGATTTTGGTCATCATGATGGTGTATTAATGATGGTGTACTTAGGCTCTTCATAAGAACTTTCTCCTGAGAAAAGTTACTTTCATCTCTTCCCAGAAAACTCACTTTTGAAGAGGGTTCACAGGCTACTAATATATTAGGGTGCGAAAATGACCCATTCTCGCAGGTTGCCTTAAGCCAGGGTGCAAACTTCTCGCACTGTACTGAATAGATAGGGTGAGAACTCATCCTAAAGCATGGAAAAAGATGAATTCTCGATGATTCTAGAAGGGAATCTTCTAGAAGAATGGGTTGTCATTCGAATGATTATCATTTTACTAGATTCCATGATATTTTGGGATCATTCTTATCCAAGTAACTATCTCATTCTCTCCTATATATTGAGGTAATTCTCATGGAAAAGGTTAACCAAGATTCATTGGAGAATTGGTGAAAGAATTGTGTGAAGGACTTAGCTTGAATAGGAGCTTGGAGACTCTAGTTAGTCTATCAAGAGGATTTGATCTTCTTCATGCAAGGATTGAGCAAGTGTGTGTGTTGGAACCAAGAGCCATTGAAAGGAAGCTTGTGAAATCAAGGCTATTAGGTTGTAATCTTTACTTTCAATTAATATGATACAGTGGCATGTCCCTTTCCCATAAAGCTATTCTCACTTTATTGTGTAATTCCTTGATCATACACATAAGTTGACGGTTGAATATATTTTTCTATATTCACTTTGGTTGGTTTGTGTTGTCTTGGTCTTGACCTCACGAGAGAACCGAAGCAAAGCGGGAGCAACAGAGAGCCTAGGAAGTGATACTAAGGTATGTTACTTGTTCCTTCCTACTAGTTAATTCAATGGTCAAAACTTAGGGAAAGAGTCATGTTCTGTCTTGTTTTGTTCTAGATCTAGGTGGATCTAGGGAGATCTGTTAGTGTCCGCACCTAAGGATTAGTCTGATAATAGAAAGGCATATCTACTTTAGGGAGGAAGGCCCCTTTCAGCCACTTTATCCTGTTTGTGTGCATATTGTCCTTTTGTTTATTTTGGTGTGCTCTTTGATTATTAATTGGCCTTAGGATTTGTTTTATATCTCAAGTCTTGAGACATCGTGGAGCCAGAACAACTTCCTTGCAGATCTTGACGTTTGTTAAGGTTAGCACTGCATCTTGAGTCTTTTCCTTCTAAAAGGAGTAAATTTATCAAACGTGGTAGACGCACCTCCACCTACCAAAACTATGGTCATACAAGTATGAGTACTGAGTCGAGTCTGAAAGATACTGGGAGTCCTTTGACTCCCATACCCACTATAGTTAATGGTACTCCTTCGACACCCTCAACCACCATGGTTGTAGTGCCAGAGGTTCCCATCATCACTCTTGTCTGACCTATAGTTAATACTCAACCTATAGTCACGAACCCTTTTAGGTCTCTTTGTTATTCATCGGGCTACAATACTCAGTCCATCCCTACGGCCTCTAGCCCTTTTTCTTATGGTATGTTGAATTTCACCTCACAATTTTCATCCTCCATTCCATCGTCTAATCCACATACTAGTATTGGAATTGGGGGCATGGATCCTCTGCATACTCCATTCTTGTTTGGCAGTGCTCATATCCCTCAAACGACTCCTACAATTGGAAGCCTACCTCCTTTTCAGCCTGGGTCTAACCCTGGTCTTAATGCTCCTAGATGGAGTGGTAAAATTGGAGGACAAGATGTTACTTATGTTTTGTCCTTTACACCTACCTCATCCATATTGATTCCAACCAACACATTTGGCATGACGAATCCACCTATATCATCCGGATTCACACCAGGGGAGGTTAGTTTCACACCTTGGGCAACCCCCAACCTGGAGCTACTTCGGTTGGGGGAAATAGTTACAATCCTCATCATAACATTCCTACTGGAATGGTTCCCAACCAACCCCTTATGAATAAGTTTGGAGGGGGTTTTTACAATATCATACAAGGCCATGGTGCTTACTAGAACCTTGGATGGGCTACAATTCCCCAGCAGTAATCTTTCTTGGGAGGGGCCAGATGCCACAAACTCGTCTCCCTTTACTGTCCACGCTCAATTTTCCAGACTTGTCTAGATTAATGAATGACCTCATGCATCATGACCTGACATGGCCCCCCGTCCCCACGAATCTTCCTTCAGATATTCTGAAATTCAAGGGTAAGACTGGTGAGGATCTGGGTGATCACATCACTACTTTCCATCTTTGGTGCTCTTCCAATTTCCTTAATGATGATTCTATTCGTTTAAGATTGTTTCAACGCACCTTCACGGGGGTCGTTGTGAAATGGTACATAGAGCTACCGGGGGGGCGTATGGAACTTTTAATAAGATGGTTTTAGTATTCCTCAAACACTTCCAATTGTCGGTTCGTTATGATGTTGGCATAGAAATTTTGTCGGCCTTCCACCAAGACAAATCCACCCATATCTTGGATCACATCCAAGAGTGGCGTAGATGGAAGAGGTTTATCAGGGCCTACATTTCTCCAAAATTCCTTTTGGAATGGTTCCTTAAGTCTTTATAACCTTATATTTTGAAGGATGTGTCTACATCCGAAGTTACATCTGAGGAAGAAGTGATTTTTAAATCCCATCAGTTAGATATTATATATGCTCAGTCTGGGATGTTATAAGAAATTCTCCAGACGCATCGAGGTCAAGCTATGACCCTAGACAAAATCTTAGGCCTCATTTCAATGGCATTGTAGGCTCTAAAAATGTCAAATCTGTAGACTTGGTGACAAGTCAATTGAAAGAGTTGTCTCTAAACCAGTTTGTAGGGGGACAAGATTCGTATGTGTCCTCCACTCCCACTCAGTCAGTAGATGTGCATTCTATGCAATCGTCGACCAACCCAAATGGTAACCAACAACCAGGAGGGAAAAAAAGTAAAGGATGTGGTAACAATCGTAAGGGTGGGAGGAATAATAATAATGATAAACCCAAGTACAACGCTAATAATGAGAATTTGAATAATAATGTTGGTGAGGGAAAGAAAGAAAGGTGAAAGGTGAAATTTCCTTGCAAGCTTTGTATGGATGATCACCTTACCCACTTGTGCCCCAAACTTGCAGAAGCTGCGAGGATTTCATCTCTATCGCCCATTGTGCTGACTAATCCTTTTCCACATAATCATCACATGGCCTTGAGCTCCGTGAATGCCGGAAATGAGGCGAGTGGAAGTCAAAACCCATCGGCACAAGATAGTGACCGTATATGCATCAATATGGTTAAGTCTCAGGTTAATGTAGCCACTCAGTCTCATGACTACAGTTCTTCAGAGACTCTTCCAGGTCTAGAGTCTCCCCCTCCTCCAGAGATTCCTTTACAGATCGAAAAACTAGAGCCTTCACCTCATATTCCGAAAGGAGTACTCAAACGCTCTACACACAACCCTAATGCTAGAGCTGCCCAAAATTATTCTATTGTTGAGGATTTGGGTCAAACCCCTTGTGTGATGTTGGCTCTGGAGGTACTCTAGTGTGTCCTTCAAAGAGGAATGTCTTGTTATCTACGTTAGGATATCTAGACCCCTGTGGATCTAAGGTTATCAAGTTTGACACCATGGATGTGAAGCCTCACTTGCCTTACCATGTGGCATTCCAAATCCACGTGGATTACTCAAATTATACCATCAAACGTATTATTATTGATGAAGGTGCTACAACGTGTGTGATGTCCTTAACCTGTTGGAAAGCCATTGGCTCTCCGACCCTCTCTCAATATCCAACCATGTTGACTACTTTCGATGGTCATTCTTTCTTCCCTCACGGTATTCTTCCTGCCTTCCTGATCTAGTTAGGTGGAAATACGGTGGAGGTGGATGTCGAGGTGGTTGATGCACCCCTTGACTATAACTTGTTATTAGGACATAACTAGACGTATGCTATGAGTGTAGTCCTATCGTTCATCTTTCTTACTCTATGTTTTACTCACGATGGGAAGATCGTGACGATAGATCAATTTTCCTTTGCGTATGCTAGTCCCAATGCATCATTCAGACCGTCGATCCCCGTGATCGACAATTCTCAGTCGACAACTGATAATATTGGTGTTGGAATGTATTCATCACTTATGGGTACTTTTGATTTCGGGGCACCAATTCATCATATCTATGCCATGTCCAGTAGGTCTATGTCATCAATGAGGTTCGTTCCTTTCCACACTTTGTATTTTAATGATCCTTGGACCCTACCTTCCTCGACTGCATTTTGTGAAAGTCGGTTGCATACTAGAATGGCCATGCCACTGTTAGCGACAGAGATAGCATATCAAGTTTTTCTTGACTCTTTTGTCGACCCAGATCATGTTTCCTTGTAGATGGACAAGGAGGATCTTATTCTTAAGCCTATGTGGGCCACTTCATCATCTTTCTCACATGACTGCCTCAATGATACTTTACCCTCAGATGAAGCAATCGTAGAGGCCATGGATAGTTCTAACAAGCCATGGGATGGCATACACCATCACTCTTCTTTTCTCTCAGAGCTTACTAGAATTGAACAAGATGATTTTAGATCTACCTTGAGTGATATAGTCGGTCACATAGTTGTTCCACTTGATACACACGATATTTATGTCGAAGGAAATATGGCGAGTATCTCCCCTACCATCACGATCGATATCTCTCGTATTCCTGGTAAGGTTGAAAATGTATATATTGATGCAGATTGTTCGTCGAAATAAATTATGATCTACACCGAGCTCTTCAAAGAATTATGTGATGTATTCACTTGGTCATATGAATACATGCCAGGAATCGACCCTTGAATTGTTGAAGATGATATTAAAACCTCCCTCGATGCTAAACCTGTTCGACAATGACTCAGATCTGTCAATCCTAGGAAGGTCCCTGCTATTAAGGCAGAGGTGGAGACACTGCTTAATCTTGGATTCATCTAACCGATTCCCTTGACTGAATGGGTATCCAATACCCTTCTCATGAATAAGAAGCAAGGAACCATCCATGTATGCATGTATTTTAGAGACCTGAATAAGGCATGTCCTAAAGACAACTTCACGACACCCTTCATTGATCACATTCTCGATGAGTGTGTGAGAAGCGAGGTTTTTTATTTCATGGATGTATTTTCAGGATACAACCAAATTCAGATTAAACTTGAGGATCAACATAAGACATAATTTATTTGTCCTTGGGGTACATTCACATACTGAAAAATTCCTTTCATCCTTAAAAACACTTGAGCAACCTTCCAACGAGCTATGACCTTCGCTTTTCATGATCTCAAGCATATAGTCGAAGCTTATCTTTATGGTCTTGCTTCTCACTCTTGCAAGAGAGTAGATCACTCTACCCACCTTCGGCTAGTCTTTGAAAGATGTCGCTATTATCGCATCTGTTTGAACCCTCATAAGTGCATATTTTGTGTTAGGTCAGGTCGGCTTCTAGGATTCTTAGTCTCTGAGACTGGGATCATGGTGGATCCTTTAAATGTTGAGGCAATACTTCAATTTCCTCCCCCGTTCACTATTCATCAGCTTCAAGGTTTACAGGGGAAATCTAACTTTTTACGTTGGTTTATAGTGAACTATGTCGATATTACTAAGGGTTTCATGTGTATCTTGAAGAAGGACACTCCTTTTATATGGGATGAGTGAGCCCAGGAATCCTTCGATGCTCTAAAGAAAGCCTTGGTATCGACGCCTCTGCTGAAGCCCCTGGACTACAGTAGATATTATTTTCTTTATATCACCACGTCCGAAGGGAAGATTGGTATGGTTTTAGTTTAGGAGGATGATGAGCTATGTGAGCATGTTGTTTACTATCTTAGTGGAAACTTAGTCGGCCATGAACTCAAGTATTCTCACATTGAGAAGCTATTTTTGGTTCTCGGTCACACAGTTTAATGATTACGACACTATATATTGATTTTCAAAAATACCATGGTTGTTGATGTCAATCCATTTCAGTACGTCCTTACTAGGCATATGATAGGGAGAAAATATAATAAATGGATTGTTATCTTTCAAGAGTTTGATCTCGATTTTGCTTCAGCAAAATCCAAGAAATCACTAGTTTTTGTCGAGTTAATATCGGACTTCCCTCGGTTAGATGAGGATATTATTCATGTTGATTCATTTGTGTATGAACTCATTTTCCTTGTCTTGACGTCAGACCCATGGTATGGATATATTGTGATCTACATTCAAACCTTGAAGTTCCCTCAGCATATTTTGAGAGATGACCAACGATGTATACGATATCAAGATAAGAAATACCTTATCGCCGATGACACTTTGTATCACCAAGGTTTAGATAATATCTTGCATCATTTCTTGACTCACAAAGAGGCTGAGTTTATCCTTAATGATTGTCACAGTGGGACTTGTGGTGGTCATTTATTTGGGCTTGCGACAACCCATAAGATATTGCAAGCTGGTTATTTTTGGCCATCTATTTTTAAATATTGTGTCTAAGCGGTCAAGAATTTTTATCCCTTCTATATGTTCACTCAAAACATGCACTCGTATCTAGCCCCTCTTAACCCGGTCATTACCGTCGATCCCTTCACCAAGTAGGGGGTGGATTTTTTGGATTGCAACCCAACTTCGACTGGGGGGCATCAACGTATTATCATGGTCATAGACTACTTTACTAAGTGGGTCAAGGCCATGCCTATAATTAAATCCAATGGTAAGACTTATGCATTTTTCGTGTTCAATAAAATTATAGCCAGGTTCGGAATCCCGAGTGAGATTGTCACTGATCATCGCAGTCACTTTCAGAATGAAATGATGAAATAATTAGCATCGAAACTGGGGTTTAAACATGTTCAATCTTCCCCTTACTACCCCTAGAAAAATGAACAAGTAGAGGTCGTGAACAAGTCTCTCAAGAAAATTTTGTAGAAAATTGTCAGCCAAAGAAAATCTAATTGGCATATCATGCTTTACCCTGCACTTTGGGAATACTGAACCTCGGTTAAAAATTCCACTGGATTTTATCCTTTCCAGTTAGTACACGATGTGGATTCGATCCTACCAATTGAATGCAGAATCCCTTCTCTTAGATTGGAAGTTAAGCTCCTACCTGAAACTTTTGATCTCGAACAACGCCTCGTACACCTAAAGAGTCCAGATGAGCAGCGTCAAGATGCCTCTACGGCTATCGAAGAAAATAAATGATGTGTTAAGGTCTCATATGATAAGTCTATTTGTCCTCAGCAGTATGTTGAGGGTGACTTCATCCTCTTATATGACCAAGCGAAAGAACCACTGGGGGCTGGCAAGTTCAACCCCATTTTCACAGTCCCTATATCGTGCGACGTGTCTTAGAAAAAGGAGCCTACAAATTAGAATATTATGAAGGGAATATGTTGACTGAGCCCAGGAATGGGCTCTACCTGAAAAGATATTATGCTTGAGCCCCAATATTTGGCGTAAATATTTGTATACTAACATATTTTAGTGTATATATATTTTCCCCTTTCGTCATCGGCTTGCTTATTGAGTTTTCCCTTAGTTGGAAAATGTCAATGGAGTCTTTGGTCTACTTAGGATTCACAAACAAGGCCAATCATCATACACGGAACTTGTCTTACATCGCTTGGATTGTTTACTCACCCGAGGGTCAACTGGTTTCTGCATGTGGTGTTTTCCTAGGGCCATCAATGAATAATGTGGCCAAATATAACATCATTATAGAGATTTTACGCGATGTCATTTCATATGGTATTCATTCTTTACAAGTTCACCCAGATTCCCAGTTAGCAGTATGTCAGTTGAATGGAAATTACCATGTGTGAGACCCTACTCTACTCTAACGATTCCTGCGGGTATGAATTTTGGAACGACATTTTGATTTTATTACTTATCATCAGATACCTAGAATTTATAATTATGTATCTGATGCATATGCTCATTATGTTTTAGATTGACATTTGTCACATAACTAAAGCAAAGAAAACACATTCACCAATGTACACATTGTAATATAAGTAAAGTCGAGGACCAATGTTTTTTTATATTTCATCTCTCAAAAATATGGTGTCATAGTACAAAATTGGGGCTCACTCCCTCAAAATATATATACAGCTGATCAATACAATAACCACGGCATCTACACCTATGGCACCGGATGTGTGTCATGATAGCATAGTATGTCATTTGTGAGATGTCGAAAGAGTCACACCCAAGCCTAGGGCACACCTACCACCTGCTGCTGCATCACCTCTAGAATATCCTCTATCTGAACCATCGGAATTATTTGTGTCAAACGAGATAGGTTGCCCTGCATGTTTTGAAGCACTCTATCAATGTCTCCTCCCGCTAGCTCATCCCGTCGGTGCCTCCGTCGGTGTCATGGGTGTCCATCTGGCCATCGAGGAACCACATCTGCATAGCATACATGTTTTAATTAGTACTTTACATCATCCAAATATATTTTTGTTTTCTGTTACAAAAATACAAAAAATGAAATATTTAAAAAAAAAAATTATACCTATGTCCCCGTAGGCGGAACCTGGTGGTAATGGCATGTCTGGATCTCCTCTAAAGTCATTCCTTGCATATAGGTAGTTGTCCATAGCTATCACCTTCCAATGCCATCATAATAAAAACCCATCATTATAGGTTGTTAGTACCCTACCACCTCCCAACCACCTCATCTCTTTGTTCCAACATGCCATGGCTAGATCGCGAACTCCATGCAGAACAATCTCAACTCTATCTCCCAAGCCTAGAACCCGCTCGAAGAAAAAACTACATAATATGGACGCAAACTTAAAGTTCCTCTTTCTACCTTGTTTGCAGTTCGTTAGCTGTCTCTTCATGTTGGATAGCAGTGAGGTGCACCAGTTGTAAACAGTGGGTCGCCAGCACTCCCTCGAGTAGAAAATAAGTGGCCTTGATGCATGGAGCAACGAGGTCGACCCTTTGATCCATGTAAACAATAGGAAAATAATATTGAGAATCAGATTATTGATCCCTCTGATCGGAAGTTGGCTCCCTACCTTCTCGGTTGCTGCAACGCAATGGGTGATTGTGTAGTCCTCTATGTTCATGCCACTCCTAGCTCCCTGGGCTTTGAGGTTCACCACCTCGCCCTGACATGACAATCCTGTTAGAAAGTATATGTATTTGAATTTAATACTCAATGGTTCCGCATCGAGGTTGAATGCCTCTGTATCTGGAGCCCAGTAGTTCACCAACACCTGGAGTAGTCTCACTTGATCCCTCATACCTTTTAGAGCCCAAAATTTATATAGCCCACATATTCTTAATGTCATTTGGGCCCTTGGATCTCTCTCCACTACAACATCAACCTCTTCATTCTCTCTTTTTCTCCACTCTAGCACCATCCTGCAAGTTTAAAATCAATTTTGAGTCAATATCCTTTAAAAAATTCAAATCACGGACTTGTACGTGAGCTACAGTTTACACAGTCGCATATAGGGATGAATTACAGCCCACTTACACCCTAGTTTCTAATTTACTCTTTAAAATACTCAAAAATTGAATCCTAAATGAAAATTTTAAACCAATATAAATGAAGAGAAGAGAAAGAAGACTTACTTGGTCTAGACGGTTGTCAATTCTGTCACTCATAGCTCCTGCAATCAACACTTGAAGATCAGGGGAAATTTGGTCCAAAATGCACTATTAGGGTTAAAAATACAAATGGTATAGTAAATTGGTTATTTCTTACTATTTATAGAAACATTTTACCCACTTTACATAGTTTTTACTAATATTTTGTCCTAGTGGACTAATAATGCAATGGATAGAGTTGGTTTTGGTGGTTTTTTCCAGGGATTCTTGTGGTTTATAGCGTCATGTCTCTTGTTTCTAACTTCGTCGGGTATTTTCATTAACCAACATATAGGATAGGTCATCACTATGTTTTCCCCACTTGCATTATCCTATGAGTGCATTTTTTATGCCTTAGGAATGAACCCATTTATTAGTGACACATAACCTTCTTTCTACTGCTAGAAGTGTCATTACTGAATGGTAGAGACTTACCAAACATGGGTGCCCTAGTTAGAACCTTTGTGTCATTCAGTGCTCATGCAGAGATTTTTTCCGTAGGACCGGGATTCCCTTATAGCTAATATATGAATTTGCGTTCGAACCTCATTTCTTACTCATAAGCATGTTAACCTATACCTAGTGGGACTCCCAATGAGTCTAGTTTAAGATCTTTTCCGACTCTCTCAAAAAGAGAAAATATTGTCAAGTGGACTTGTCTCTTTCACACTCATACATTGGATTTGAAAGGACATCTATTTGGTGCAAGTTTAACCCTTTTTCAAACCAAGTAGACTAAATTTACGAAAAAGGACATTCTTTGGCCTTAATTTGTAATTGCATCTCATTCTCTCGCTTGCAGTATTGAGCCTATTGTCGGTTCTCACTTTCGCATTATAATCCTATCACCTCGGCAATTTGCATCATCATCCAAGCGGATCCTTGTTTATATCCTTTGCATCTTGACACCCTATACCCCAAGAGGAAACATTCCCCCGAGTATCCATATCTTGCATGCACCTCCTTGCATTAAGCATAGGTATGTTGTAACACCTTGTTTCCCCTAGTCTGTAAAAATAAATATATTAGCCAAGAACTATGGCAAACTCAAAGATGTGAATGTTTGATTTGACGAACCTTTGTATAAAAGGTCGATGAATGTAAATTATGTTATGATTATGTGTTGCATGACTGTTGGGAGGGGGGATGTGCTAAAAGATACCACAATGGTTAATGAGAGGTGGTGGAAGGGAGCTGGAATGGTTGCGTTAACTTCCACCAAGCCAGTATCATACTGGTTTTTACTTGCTCAAAGACCAAACCAACTCTCTGACCCTGGAATGGATTTCTCATCATATTGATAGGTGGGGAGGCTCCTCAAGAGTTAATGAGGGGATGGGGGTGAACCGCCCATCCATAACAGCTCCCATACCTGACCACAGACAGGGAAATTTGCACCACACACAATATTGCAGAGAAAAGGCAAGAGAGGAAGTGTGGTAAGGGAGAGAGGAGAACACACACGACATGGATAGTGGAAGAGAACTGGAGAAAACTCTGGAAACACAGAGAGTTTTGAACACAGGAGAAGGAGAGTAACCTTCATCCTTGACTTTCATTGAGCTAGGAGTAGGAAATTGAATCTCAAGCATTGTGGTCTAGCTCGGGGGTGGCTAGTGGTAAATCTGTTTGGAGTCACTGAGCCTACGGTTGGGTGGAAATGAGCACCCCTCTCAGCAGTCGCGTCACACCTGGAATTTTTGATAAGTGTTTATATCTTGTATCTCAAATTGAATATCTGGAACGCATGCTCATGTTTATACACTCATAAATGGTTTCTGTATTGAATTGTTTGCCTTGTGTTTTGATCGGAAATAATGGATGCAAGCTTATACTCATATGACCCTAATCAGTTTATGTATAGAATGAATAAGTTCAGAATACGAGTCCTTTCCCTCGAGATTTGTTCCATCTAGTTGACTCATGCTATGTCCTGGTTTGATTTCCCGAAGGCACCTCCTTCCGGGAAGTTCCCTCGCATTCCAAAGCCGGAGTGAGTTCCTTGAAAAGACTACCATTTTAGTAAACGCACGAGTTTACTTACCCCTGACATAGAGTTCATAGCTCAGTGAATTAGGAAGGATTTTCAGTTAGGTCACCAAGCCTAGGGATAATTACCCAAGAACCCGTTGAAGGATCATGTGATCTGAGTCTGGAAACCTTGTATAAGAGAAAGTAGTTCTCTCAGGGCTTCGACGTTTCGGAGTTTCGGCACCCGAGAAACCAAAGGGTAAGACCCCTCATCTTCGCAAGTCACGAAATCCTAGTACCCGAAACCCCAACGCGCTCAATGGATGAGTTGGTTTAGCGTGAATAGGTTTTGACGTTTCAGTACCCAAGAAACCAAAGGGTAAGACCCCTTGTCTTTGCAAGTCGTGAAATCTCAGTACCCAAAACCCTGACGCGCTCTGTGGATGAGCCAGTTTAGCGTGAATAGGTTTTTGTGTTTCGACACCTGGGAAACCAAAGGGTAAGACCCCTCATCTTCGCAAGTCATGAAATCCCGGTACCCGAAACCCTGACACGCTCTGTGGATGAGCTGGTTCAGCATGAATAGGTTTCGATGTTTCATCACCCAGGAAACCCAAGGGAAAGACCCCCCCGTCTTCGCCAGTCCCAAAATCCCGGTACGCGAAACCCCGATGCGCTCTGTGAATGATCCCTAGGTCACCGGACATGGTCTTGTGGTAGGAAGGAGGAGTCCTGAAAGAATATGGACCGCCCATTTGTAGGGACGCGTGGCAAAGATCTAAAGCCACCAAGGTTCTAGACATCAAAGAAATAGGAATGAAGACCCTGCCAAAATCCCGAAAGGTAGAATGCTAGGATTTAATCTAGGTCGTTGATCAAATCGATGATCTAGACCATAGATTTGGATGAAACCGAGCTTTCCAGTTCCGGGGATTCGAAAGGGAAAGGAGGAACGCTTGCATCGAAATTCCCCAAATCGTGAAACCCTGAAAGCATTTAGAGGATTAGCACCAGTTCATAGGATCGGTCGTATGACAAGCGACCCAAGGGAGGAGCTAAGGATATATTATACCCTTTCGAGTTTCAACATTCGAAAGAAAGAGAACAGGGGAACGCTTGATTCGTGATTCCCCAAATTGCAAAAGCCAGAGGTGCCTTTTTGGTAAGGCCTATGGTCATAGCCAACAATCACATGGGGGAGGATAAGGGAAGGGAGGGTCTGTGCCAGGCCCCATAGAAATTTGGGGATTCTGTTCCTCGAAGAAAAGACAAAAAGAAAAAGAAAATCTTAGTTTTCGTAGTGGGTGTGTGACATATGTTCCACTTTTGGAACTAGTTGCTTACTCGCGACACTCGTTTCCTCCTCTGTATCATAGAATTCATTTGANAAAAAAAAAAAAAAAAAGACGGGCGGGAAAATAATATTATCTTATGTTGGCAGCAGTCATGTCTCCTTTGAACAGAGCACAAACTTTTGAGTCATCAAAATTTTGGGTTTAGCATGACCTTAGAAAGCTAAGCTCGTTATTGAGAGTTTACTCCCCCGACTGGTTACTCTTCCAGTCCCTATGGAGAGATTGATTGGTGCCTCCTGCATCAAAAAGTTTCATCATTGAGTCTATGTTTCCATATTCATCCATATGTCTCATGCTCTTCTTCAAAGGATGCCCATCATCCTGTGTTAGCCATTTCTCAGAACTCTTGAATTTGCATGTTGGCCATACCCTCACTATGTCTCAAAGTTACATGAAGTTGTAGTCCTACCATGCACCCTGGTCCTACTTTAATTATGGGTAGGTAACCTTGAACCCAACAGTTGACATCTCCTCATTGGTCGTTGACTAGGGGGTTTCCCTTGTGTTCGACAAAAAGAAATCTATTCACACATTGTGATTCGTGCAATGTCTTGGATTCCAATATCTTTATTGGTGGTTTCCTCACCTTTCTCAGCATTTTTCCTCATTGGATGTTATTCAGAGGGTCTTTTTCATGCACTACTTGCATCCGGTGCATGCGAAAGACACATAGGGTTGTTGGTTTGTGAACATGTTCTTTGTTTGAGTTCCTCCAAATCATCAAGCTCCTGCTTTATACCTCATGTTGAATGATGAGAGATGTCTTAATTCTCTCCTTTCAGCGGGTCTCCTTCCATCGACTTCAACCAATCTATTCTAGAAACGAGACCTAGAGTCTTATGAGTACCTAGAGGATTGCAGTCATCAGTGGCAGGTTCTCTCGCCATCAAAAGTTGGGAATACATGAATGTCTCCTGATCGATGGATTCTTCAAGTGTTCGACCTCANTGGTGCCTTGATACCTACTTTCATTATTGGTAGGTTTTCTAATGTTTGTTAACGGTATACCTTAATGACTCATAATCAAATGAAGTCTCATTGTGTTCAACCTCAACTCCTTTATTCACATGATGTAGACTTGCACCTTTGGCGGATCGTGTAGAAGACTTGAAGACATCAGTTCATAGTCGCATCTTTCCTGAGCTCTTGCTATCATTCATTCGACCAATACCTATATGACTTCAGTGATCATGGGAGATCAGATTGTACTCCATTGTATACAAATATCTTCAAATTGATTTTGAGACTGGTTTTCACTGCGCTTTGTTCGTGACTATGACATCCTATGGAATGTATCTACTTGTGTATTGCATATTCATGGCCATGAACAATTGTTTGGTATATTTCCACATGGATCGGCACTGTAATTCAAATTGGCATCCATGTGCAGAAATTCATTATGGATTGTAATATTCTTATGAGCAACTAGTTCATCCAGTTGGGTCTCCACTATTCCACTTCTAGGAATTATAATGTATTTCGGCCGTCGCAGATACTCCTCTGACCTCACACATTAGGGGGCATCTGTTATAGAAAGATTTGTATCACCCCATGCAACTTGGTCAAAAGGCCTTTTCTATTTCCCTATGTAGACTTGAAGTCCCCTTTTTCAATTCCCAGAGATAAAAAAAAATATTTTTCACACATACACGCCCTAACAGCTATACAACATGCATATGTTTCACCATTACAGCCCGTGTACATCAAGTTTTGTGCTCAAAATTAAAAAATGGTGTCAGGTTTCCATGCCACGTCACGGGATCCATGATCCTTGACCTTCCATATAGTGGAAATGTTTCGACTTGACCCTTTAGTTCCATTTGAAGGCTATAAATGGGCCTTATCCAAGTGGTGGAAAGAGGAGAAGAATTTAAATTTGAGAGAAAAGTGACTCTGGAGAAATTATTCACTTCATATTGATTCTACATCCCTTTTTCCATTTAAGTCAGAACACATTGTTCAGCCCCCAATCTCTTCCCTATTTGATGGAGAATCTCGTTGTCTCTCTCATATGAGCTTGCCTTTGGTGGAGGATTGAAGTGATGGAGGCCCATCTACAAGGGACTTAGTTTCTTGGTTCTGAACATGTCGACATAGACATTTGTCATTCATACACTTTTGTTGATTACATTTTAATAGAAATACTCTCATCAAATTAATGTCTTGCAAATATTTGAATTTTATTCCATGAGCATATTTGTTATGAATATTGGTGGATTATTCTATTATATGTGCTAACTTTATATATTAACACCATATGCTTGTGTATATTGGTTTTTGAGGACAAGTTGCAGGTATATAGCTTTGAGTCAAGTGCTCAACGGTGAACTTCATTGAACAACTCGACGAGGTAGGATATTTAACTTGTCTTGTTAGCATGTTTATTTCTATAGCATACTTGATATTAGAGTTGATTTCTGCAGTAATTTCCGTTTGCTATGGTTTACTCCATGCCATAGAGTGATTTTCCTTGTAACAATGCTCTCATTAGTTTTTCTTCTCCCCAAACCCTCAAATTGATTAGTTACATTAAGCAAAGGAAAGTCGTCATCCTAGTTGACAGTGGTGGCACTCATAATTTCATTCATCGCCACCTTTCTCAAGAATTCAATTTTTATATTCGTGTTTTCAACAATTTTCAAATCATGATTGTCAATGGTGGTTCCATGAAATGTGAGGGGTGTTGTGAAATTTTTTTCCTACAAATTGGTCAGTATAACCTGAAATATCACATGTTTTCTATTGGCATGGGTAGTTGTGACATTGTGCTTGGTGTTGAATGGTTATGCATTCTTGGCCCCATCACCATGTAATTTAAGGAATTAACCATGCAATTTCAACAAGAAGGGAAACAATATAATTTCCAAGGCATTACAACAAGGTCATTGGAGATCATCAGTTCCCAACGCATGGAAAAATTACTCAAAAAAGTTCATCCCGGCAACATTTCCCAATTCCATTCCATTCAAGCAGTTGAGACACCCTAGGTACACCTTGACCTTCAAGTGATCATTTCCTTCCATTCCATTGTTTTATAAACTCCCCAAGTCCTTCCCCCCTCCCACAGAGACCATGACCATTCCATTCCTTTAATCTCAAGTATTCTTCCTCCAAATTTTCTCCCTTATCGTCATCCCTTTGCTCAAAAAAATGAAATTGAGAAAAATGTCCAAGAATTGTTATAGTTGGGTGGTATCTTTCCTAGTACTAGCCCCTATTTTTCCTCTATTGTCATGGTCCTCAAGAAGGAAGGCACTTCTTGCATGTGTCCTTACTTTCATTCCCTTAACAAACTTACCATCAAGGACAAATTTCCCATTCCTATCATAGATGCCTTTCTGGATGAACTCAGTGGGACCCAATACTTTACCAAACTTGACCTATGTTCGAGATACCACCATATATGTATGAAAGAGGAAGACATCCCCAATATTCCATTTCAGACTCATGCGAGCCACTATGAATTCTTGGTCATACCCTTTAGTCTCTGTAATTTCTCCTCCACTTTTCAAAGTCTCATGAATCATGCTTTTCATCCTTTCCTCCGTCACTTTGTGTTAGTTTTCTTTGATTATATTCTCATCTATAGTAAAACCTGGTCATCCCATCTCACCCATGTAGATCAATCTCTCCATCTCCTCTCCAAGCACCAGCTTTTTCTCAAACAGTCTAAATGTGCTTTTAGCACCTCTTAAGTTGAGTACCTGGGTCATATTGTTGGCAAGGATGGTAAAAGGGTGGATCCCAAGAAAATTGAAGCTATGCATAATTGGCCTCGCCCTAAAACTCTTAAAATTATGCCTATTTTCCTGGGTTTAATGAGCTATTATAGCAAGTTTTTTCATAATTATGGAAAAATTGCGGCTCCTCTCACAACTCTCCTTAAAAATCATGCTTTCAGTTGGACTCCAGGAGTTGACCAATCCTTCTAAGCCTTGAAAGAATTTGTTTGCACTACTCTTGTATTGGCCCTACTTAACTTCACCAAGACCTTTGTTCTGGAATGTGATGCATCCGAGTGAGGAATTGGGGCAGTCCTCGTGCAAGAAGGACGACCTTTGTCTTTCAGTAGCAAACAGTTGTCAAACTGACATTTGGGCCAATCAATTTATGAAAATGAAATGTTGGTTATTTTGCATGCAGTGGATCTCTATCACCCTTATATATTGGGACAATGCTTCCAAATTAAAATGAATTATCAAAGCCTCAAGTACTTCTTGGAACAATAAATTTTGTCCCCAAAAAAAAATGGATGACCAAGTTGTTTGGATATAATTATGAGATTGTTTACAAGAAGGGAAAAGAAAATGTGGTGGTTGATGCTCTTTCTAGAAAATATGAAGACGAAGGGTCCCTCTTTTCCCTCTCATTCATTGTAGCAGAATGGCTTCAGGTTGTTCGACAAGAATGATTTCAAGACCCAAAAATTTCCATCCTAATCCAAAAACTTCAACATGATCCACAAGTTTCTCCCGGGTACACTTGGCACAATAAAGAGTTTCGCTATAAAGGTCGCTTGTATTTAAGAAAACAGTTTCCCCCTTAAACCCAAGGTGCTCTTTATTTTCATGCTTCACCTACAATATGCTATTCAAGTTACCAAAACTTATGAATTTTTAAAACGATCTCTATTCTGGGAAGGTATGAAACAGGACATCCACACCTTTTTGGCCAAATGTGTTGCATATCAGCGCAATAAGGGAAAGCCTGTCAAACCTCCTGGTAGACTCCAACCACTTTTTCTTCCACCTACTATTTGGATGGATATTTCCATGGATTTCATTGTTGGCTTACCCAAATCATGAAATAATTATGTCATCATGGTGGTAGTGGATCGTCTTTCCAAATATGCTCATTTATATGCTATTCAACACCCGTTAACAACATCCACAATAGCTCAATTTTTTATGGATAATATCTTTAAACTCCATAGAATTCCTCATTCTATTGTGTATGACCATGATCCCAATTTTACCAGCAATTTTTGGAAAGAACTATTCAGGCTCCAGGGAATTTAATTGCATCTCAGCACAACTTATCATCCCAAGACTGATGGCCAAACAGAAATGGTAAACAAGTGTTTGGAAATATATTTGAGGTGTTTTGCGGCTATAATATACCAAATATAAAATGTATGCAGAACTGAAATAAAATGCTAGTAATGGAAGAATAACAACAATATAACTAGAACATTCACCACAATAACACTGAAATGATATAAGAATAACAACAGAAATAGCACTTTGAATCTGAAAGCAATGTTCACGAGCCTCTTCGAGGGGGAAACCTCCAGTTGAGAAGAGATCTATTACAATAGTATCCAAGATAGGGTTCTCATACCCTCGACTCCTATTTATACTAAAAAGAAGCATCTAGAGGAAGATCCTTCTAGAAGTGGAAGCTTCTATTAGGTCTTCTTACATCTGCCTTATTCTATTTTATTGAAAGGACTTATTAATATTGACCTTTATTACATCTGAATATACTATTCTACCTATGTGCGGGTTAGGACCCTAACATGTCTGCCCCCTTAAAAACAACCTTGTCCTCAAGGCTTGAGATGAGGAAATTGTTGTAGAATGGTAGTTGGTTCCCAAGTGGCGTCTGCTAGAGTTGTATCTTTCCACTGTACTATCACTTCCTTGATGGTTCTCTGACGTAGGCGACGCTCACACTGGTCCAAAACTGCTTCTGGATGTATCCAAATGGATCCTTCTTCATCTAACTTTGGAAGGTTGGTTTGAATTTGGCACTTAGCTCCAATCACCTTCTTTAAGCATGAAACATGAAAAACAGGATGTAGCTTCGAATTGTTGGGCAAAGCTAACTGATAGGAAACTTGTCCCACACGCTTGAGTACAGTATAAGGGCCATAAAATTTGGGTGCTAGCTTCTGACAATGCTCGGCCTTGAGGGAAGTTTGCTTGTAAGGTTGCAGTCGAAGAAGCACTTGATCCCCTTCTGCAAATTGACGTTCAGAGCGACCTTGATCTGCTTGTTGCTTCATGTGATTCTGTTCCATGACCAAATTCTCTTTGAGGGTATAGATAATAGCCTCTCGAGCTGAAAGTGTTAGGTCAACCGCCTGGACCTTCGAGGCACCCGGTAAGTATGAGAGAACTGAAGGTGGCTTCTGTCCATATACCACTTCAAAAGGAGTCATGTGTGTAGTTGTATGGTATGAAGTGTTGTACTACCATTCAGCTAGGGGTAACCATTGAGCCCACTGATTTTTCTTTTCTAAGGAAAAACACCTCAAATATGTTTCCAAACACTTGTTGACAACTTTCGTTTGGCCATCAGTATGGGGATGATAAGTTGTGCTAAGATGCAATTTGGTGCCTTGTATCTTGAACAATTCTTGCCAAAAATTGCTTGTGAAAGTTGGGTCACGATCAGAAACAATCGAGTGCGGCATGCCATGAAGCTTGAAGACATGATCCATGAAGATTTAAGCCACCGTGGATGTTGTAAACGGGTGTTGAAGGGCGCAAAAATGAGCATATTTGGAAAGGCGATCAACAACCACTAGGATGATGGATTTATTTCTCGTTTTGGGTAAGCCAGTAATAAAATCCATAGAGATATCCTTACAAATAGCAGGTGGAATCGGGAGCGGTTGTAGTGTGCCCGGCGATTTGACTGTTTCTCCCTTGTTGCGTTGACACACATCACATTCAGCTACAAAATTACAAATGTCCTGTTTCATACCTTTCCAGAAAAAGGAACGTTTGACCCTGTCATAGGTTTTGGTGAACCCGGAGTGCCCTACTATGGGTGTAGCATGAAGCTTAGAAAGTACCATGGATTTAATCTTTGATTGTTTACTTAAATACAAACGGCCTTTGTATCAAAGTTCCTCATGGAGCCAAGAGTACCCTGGGGAAGTCGGAGCCTTGGACTGCAATTGGTGGATCAACTGCGAACTTTTGGGATCTTGTAGCCTTTCTTAGCGAATGGCTTGGAGCCAATCTGGTACTATGAATGAAAGAGAAAAANTGCAAGACCCTAAACTTTCTAGCCTGATCCAAAAATTGCAATAGGATCCTCAAGTTTCTCCAAGGTACTCTTGGAACAATGAAGAGCTTCTCTATAAAGGTCGCCTATAATTAAGAAAATAGTCGAAAACTTAAATCTATGGTTATCTTTGAGTTTCATGCTTCACCCGTAGTTGGGCATTCAAGGTTTACAAAAACCTATGAATGGGTCAAATGTTCTTTTTTCTAGGACAATATGAAACATGGAATCTGCACCTTTGTGGCTGAATGTGATACATGTCAATGCAATAAGGATGAAATAGTCAAAGATCCAAGTACAATCCAACCTCTCTCGATTACACCTACTATTTGGAAGGATATTTCTATGGATTTCATTGTTGGCTTACCTAAATCGGGAAATAAGTAAGTTATCATGGTGGTAGTAAATTGTCTTTCCAAATATGCTCATTTTTGTGTTCTTCAACACCTGTTCACCGCATCCACAGTGGCTCAAATATTTATGGATAATATATTAAAACTCCATGGCATGCCTCATTCTATTGTCTCTGACCGAGATCCAACTTTCACTAGCAATTTTTCGCAAGAATTATTCAGGCTCCAGGGAACCCAATTACATCTCAACATCGCTTATCATTCTCAGACTGATGGAAAAAATGAAGTTGTCAACAAGTGTTTGGAAACATATTTTCATTTTTTTGCATCTAACAGACAAAATCAATGGGCTTAGTAGTTACCCCTATTTGATTGGTGGTACACCACATCTTACCATACTGCCACTCCCATGAATCCTTTTGAAGCACTCTATGGGAAAAATCCACCGTTGGTTCTCTCCTACATGCCAGGTGTCTCCAAGGTTCAAGAAGTTGACAATAATTTTGCATTCCAAGCGGCCATTCTTTGTAACCTCAAAGAAAATTTGGTCATGGCTTAAAATCACATGAAGCAATAGGCATATCAGGGTTCTTCCAAATGTCAATTCCCTGAAGGGGACCAAGGGTTTCTTCATTTGCAACCTTATAAGAAGAATTCACTCAAAGTTGAACATTGTTAGAAACTTGCACCAAAATTATATGGTCCTTATACCATTCTGAAGCGAGTGGGGCTCGTGGCCTACCAGTTAGCTCTGCCTATTCATTCTAAGATCCATCAAGTTTTTCATGTCTCGTGCTTAAAGAAAGTGA